>VDFB02031826.1:55868-92604 GCA_007258455.2 Sequoia sempervirens | reverse complement strand
ATATATATATATACATTAAGTAAAATATAGAAATAATATTTAAATATTATACATAATAATATAATATATTATATATTAAATTATAAACTATATTGTATATTCTCAAGTAGATATATTAAAATAAACTATAAAATATTTATTACATTTTATAAATCATATATTATAAAGTGTATAAATTTTTTAAAATCATATATAAACCAAATCAGATATCCGTTTTGAAACGGATATCCGATTTAGTTTATATATGATTTTTAAAAAAATATACACTTTATAATATATGATTTATAAAATGCAAAAAAAAACGGATATCCGATTTGAAACAGATATCCGATTTGATTTGAAATAGATATCTGATATTTTTGACACATAATTTATTGCCTAGGGATTAGCCTCGGGCTTGCTTTGGTATTTGGCTTGGACATGCCAATCCTAAGAAGTCAACGCAAAAAACGTGTTTGACAACTTACCTTGTTTTTCTAGACTTCGTCCATGTGTTGTGACTTTATTTTAGCCAAAATTGATGAAAGCGAAAAGGGTTTGTAGAATCTTAGCTTTCCACCAATATAAATTATTCTTTACTTTGAATTTAATAAATAATTGTATTTATTTTCTATTAGAATTACGACTAAAGTCTGATTGATAGGCTGATTGAAAACATCTATAACTTTCAAGCGGTATCACTTATTTTTTTGAATCAAGATATGTGTGTCACATTCTATGTTTTGCATACTATAGGATTAAAAAAAAAAAATTAATTTTATGAGGTTTTAACCAAGTTGAATTGGTGGACATACGATTTTTTTATATTTTTTAAAAGTTGTAATAAAAACTCATAATTAATTATTTACTTGGGAAAAAAATTACAAAAATATGTCACATTGGGACCTTGGAGTCCTCACTTATATCTAAAATATCATAAAAAAATATTCTCATTTTATTATGGTTAGGGTAGTGGGGCAGGGCCCACCTACTTCTTATTTTTTTCCTTAAATTTAAGTAATACTGCATTGAAATTTCAAATTTTCACCAAATAGATTTTGTTTTTAAAAAACTTAACCTAGTAGTTTAGAAACTACATTCAATTTCCCATAGATTCTATTCTTACATGTTTTTGAAATAATATAGATAACTTATTCAAATTTTTATGTCAAGTTGCCTAACTCTGATTTTTCTGAATTTTCATTGCCACTTAAGGGCCTGTTTGGCATACCATGATCCTGCACATACCCATGTATAGTGGATAAAAAAAAATGTACGCCAATGTTCTGGAATCTTCCTAGACTTCACGTGATCTTCGAACTACTCTATCTTCTGGAACCTTCCAACTTCTCTATAAAAGGATGACCTATGTAATGCATTTTGCAATCAATACAAGTCACTTTTTGCAGCAGCACGGTTCTGAAAAGTGTCTTGAGTTTTTCCTCTACCCACTCACATTAGCGGAATTTGTCAAACAATTCACGTGCCTTGTCTGTGAGTCCATACTTGGCGTACAATCTGTCAGGCCAGTTGCAAATACATCTAGCAAATGACCTACGGATCCTTTATGACTTGACGGATGTTCATACCCTGTTGCAAATCTCCCATTTTGGTGTAGGTACAAAGGATGCTGGAAAAAGGTTGTGGAATTTGGTTTTACACCTGCTACTTGCATTTGCTTGAAAGCTTTTAATCCCCTCCCAACAAATCCATTTACAGCACACCCTGCAATGCAGTAATTGTATTATAGTACTAGTGCCTTGTCTATTGCTTCCTCCCTGGTATTGACCTTTCACTTCTCTAATTTGGCGAGCTGCAACCTAAAAATAAGGTTTCCATGGTGGTTTTAGGGTATGTTTATAAAAATGAAAACTACTGCCAAGATTCTAATAATGAGCACATTTAGGTTTTTAACATTACCGCATCCTTTACCCTTCGTAGTAAAGTATATATCAACATAAATAATATATATAATTATATTTTCTTTTATATTGTAGATGGTGAAATCCTGCAAATTGCTCAAAACAAACAACACACATTAGCCTATTAGTTTAAAACAAAGCAAATAACAACATCCATATGAAATAGTACATCAATGCTTTCAAATGCAAACAAATGATAAATGTAAGCTAAATGAGCACATGAAAAACATGAAGTAGGTCATCTCATATTGGATTGGTGCTTCTATGGAAACAAGCCCTTTCCCAACCCTTGATCAAGCTAAGCTAAATGATGGAATTGCTATGAATGTGATATGAAGATGGTGTGGGCAAAATCAGTTCTCAAGGAGAGTGACTTTGCATATGATTTGAAGATGAAATTGTGGAGTTGTGGAGATGATGAAGGATTTGCTCAAAGTTGAAGCTTCTATTTAATTATTTTCAAATGCTAAGAGTGCCAAACATGGAGGATGTGGGACTAAGATTGGACAAATGAGAGGAAGACACTTGTAAATTGGTGAGTGGTTGATGCATGTGCAAGATTTGGGAAATGTGCCCAAGAGGGGGAAATTTGAATTCAAATTTGAGAGTTAATGCTTAGTGGGGGACATGTAAGAGTTTATTAATTGCTTTGTTGGATGTACATGCCCAATTGGTTTTGAATTCAAACTTGATAGAATATTCCATGTTGAGTGAAAATATTGGATTTAATAAAACAATAAATGGATTTATTGGTGCAAGTGGCCAAATCTAGAGAATGCAAGTCAGTAAGTTTAGCATTTAATCAGGATTAGATTAAATTAATGATGATTAGGTTAGCTTAATGGTGTTTAGATGATTTTGACTTTTAGGACTTAAATATTTGATTTATTTAAATCAAAAAATGATGGAAGATGCATTTTTGAGATTTTAATTAAATAAAGTTTGATTTATTTAATTAAAGGATGATGGTGAGCCTTTGATTTATTTAAATGCATAACCTTAGGACTAAAGACCTGATTTTCCTAGCGAATGGATTTGCTGCATTTGATTTATTCAATGAGCGGATGACTATGCATAATGCTAATTTTGCATGTCTACATTTTGCCCCTCTTTGAAGCAATGCACTTGTTGCATTGGTTCAAAGAATAATCTTACTATGATCAAAATTTAAATTTTTATATATTTTTCAGATGGCCTAGCGAAAAGAAGTACACTGGTACATTGCCCCCTTGAGAGATCGAGCGAAAAGATTCGATTTGAGGGTTGATCTCGCAATAAAGAGGTTCAAAATGGATGGTTATGGACACTGATGCAAATGAGATGATTTTAAGATGCTTAGAATAACAAATTTATATTATCCTAAACAACTTAAATGATGATATGATGTGATGATGGATGAGATGGATGATGTGATATGCTATCATTATGCAAATGTATGATTTATGCAGATGCTTAGACTAACAGATCTATATTATGATGATGATTATGCATGTGAGATGATATGTAGAATACTAATGATTTATGGATGCATGATGGATGCATGATGGATGCATTGGATGCATTGGTGATGATGTTAGTGCAGAAATGAGATGATGACAAGAGGATCCCACAAGTCCATGATCGGACGAGACTTTATTAGAGATGATGATGATGACAGATGATGATGATGATGATAGATTTTCTTATCAAGGATTGGGATTTTAAAAGGGCTACTTACCTTATGTTTGATAACACACATAGATACAATGCATCAAGGTATAAAAAACCAGGATGACGTTGTACCTAGTGCGATGGACTTTGACCCGACAAACATATAAGATTATTCTTGTTCACACTTGACATACAGAAACCTTGCTAGGGCATACCTAACAAAGCAAATATTCGCCAAGTTATTTTACAAGAATGTCCAACAAGCAGAACAGAAAAAAGATAATGATTGTTGCCCCATTCCTATCTCTCTAAATCATTCGTTCGGATATCATCAAGAGGTCCTTGGAATGAGCACAATAAGATAAATCAAAAGAAAAGATCAAGCATGCAAACAAGCCAATGTTCTTCATACCTTCAGCCAGAGGGATGTGTTTTGATAGGATAAGAATCCAAATGATATCCAAAATGATGCCCATTGTCGGAACGATATATCCTAGGACATGCATTGTATAGGATGATGATGGTTTGATAAGTTGATTGATAGGTTGTTGATATAAGGTTGAATGACATGTTTGCGACTGATCAAGAGTTTAATTTTGTTTTAAAGGTTTGTTGTTTCAATTTTGATTTTACGATTGAAGATTGATTTTGTTGACTGCTGTGATTGTTTATGTTTGCTTTGCCAAAGGATGAAGGTGATGATCAGTTTATTATGGATGATTGATTATTGCGGGTGAAAGAAAAATGAGGTGGATGGATTTTTTCAAATATTTGGATTTTTTTAACATTTTGAAATGTTTTGAGGCTGTTTTTGATATTTTGGATTTTTCAAATGTTTTGATTTTTTGGTGTGTTTTGGGGTTTTCTGAGATTTTATGAATGTTTTTTGGATTTTGATGTTTTGGATGTTTTTGGATTTTGATTTATTTATTTTTTGAATGTTTTTGGATTTTTATGTTTTGGATGTTTTTGGATTTTCTGATGTTTTGATGTTTTTGGATTTTCGCATGATTTTGACGATTTGGATATGGATATGTCTGATGATATCAGTGCTCTATTTGGGATTTTGTTGAAGACTAAGCTAAGGTTGATTGATCGAATCGATGGATTGATGATGATGATAACATTGTTGAGGACACACAACAATGCAAGGATTTGATTGATCATGATTGATGATGATAACATTGTTGAGGATGCACAATAATGCAAGTATAGTGTTAAGCAACACAAGGATATCCCGAGATGATGATTTTTTGATTGGATTTGATTGATCATGATTGATGAAGCTTGATTTGGAACAAAAGTTCTTCGAATGATTTGATGTGATGTTTAATGGGTGTATTAGATGTGACTGATAGTGATTATTTGGATAGATGTTCGATGAAAGATAAAGCTTTGATAAGGACATGTTTTTTTTGTCAAAATGTGCCATGGGCTAGTGCTTCAGATTTTGGATTGCAGATGCTTTGACCAATTTGATTTTACATTTTCCAATGTTTGGATCACCACGTAAGTTGGAGGATATAGATCAAGATTTATTCCTAAAGCGAGATCTAAATATCTACCCCCAGTGTCTAACAATGTACGGAATGCCATGGATGGATGCTCAGATAGGTGTATGGATGGATGTGGATAAGCACGCAAAGGATGCAAAGGATTATCTTGCAATAAGATAAGGTGTTTGGATAAAGAAAGCTCTTTGGATAATGCTTCATGGCTCAGATAATGCTGCATAGGATAGGATCAATGAAAATGTCCCATGTCAAGATGTTTTACCACAAGAAAGCGTAAAGTGTGCCCCAAACTTTGATCAAGATCAAGATAAACCAAATGATGGATGCAAGTGGATGAAAATGGATTGGATAAATGGCTCATGGATGAATGGATTTATTATGGCTGAGATTGATGGAATGTTGGATTTATTATGGATGGGATGAGATGCTTTCAACTAAACTGGTGCACGTAGATGCTCGATTCTACACATGGCACCTATTTGCCAGGCTTTCATCATGGTCTTGCCCAAAGCACCACCGTAGTGGTTTTCACTGGAGGATGATTTTTCTCTTTACTATTTTCCATCCTTTTTCTGATTTTTTTGGATTTTGTGCTTTTTTTGCTTTTTTTTTATTTTTTCAAAAGATTTTAAGCTCATGCTGAATCATAAGGTGTCGCTGACGTAAATGCCCCTGTCATAATGTGCCATCGATAGCCGGCTTGAAGAATATTTTTTGCTAAGATACACACACTTGAATGCAACTTTTGGGATTCTTGATCTGCTTCGTCGATACCAGAGTTAACTTTGTCTTTGTGCGTACATCGTGATAGAGTGTCTGCTGAATCCTTATGATGAAGGGTTGTTGCCAATACACAGTTGATGTGAGAATTGGATATCATGTATGGAGGCATGGATGGAGTGTGTTTAGGGATAAAAAATGGATTCGTTGACAGTTTGGAACTTTTGACTCTCCAAACTTGGGAAGATGAACAATGATGGGTGGATACAGAAGTGTGCATGGAATTAGGACCAACTGCTTGATACACTTTGTACGTCACTTGAAAAGCCTGCTTTTTCTTTTGTGGACCTCTTTGATGGATACTTTTCCCATTTTTATTTTTCCCCATAGTTTCTTTGACTGATGGAGTTTGATAGGGATGATCTTTCTTTGTATTCTTTGGTATCCATATGTATTTGATTTGTCCATTATGCTTTTCTTATTTTTCTTTGATAGCGTTCTTTGTTCTTTGATTCAATTATTTCTTTTGACGTTGGTCCCAATTCATGGATGGGGTGATGGGTGGATGAAGATTCATGGCATGGCTAGTTGTAGCATTGGCAATGGTTTCACCATAAAGATTCTTTGTGCTCCCTATGTTGATGTTTTCTTGAGACGAAGTTGCCCCCAGTATGGTGGTAGTAGCACCTTCGTTCCTTGATTCTACTTGCTTCGAGATGTTTTGTTTAGTGAACGTGCTCTGACGAATGACCACTGTAGACGACATTGTTTCAATCTTCCACTCTGTTATCTCTGGATTATACTGTTTTGTCTGACTTGCTTCCTTGAGTGGATAATGTTTGATATCCTTATTCATGATGTCCTTAGTCTGAATTTTGGATATATTTGATCCTGATGTTGACAACTTTGTTTGGTTGTAGAAATCCATAACCTACTATTTTTGTGTGATAGTGTCAGGAGTAAAGAAATCCTGTTCTGAATGAAGATCATCTACGTGTCCATCCGTAGAAAGCATCTCATGGGTAGATGGAGAAGTATGTGCATCTTGCATAGATAGGAGAGTGTCCATTACATAATTGTAGTATCTTGGAGATACAAATTCTTGATCTTGAATGATTTTGGAATTGCTTTCGTCATGCTTTGGATCAAGTTCTCGACATGGGTCAATTCCACAGGATGGGTTTCTTATAAAGGTTTCTTGGATGTCATCATTAGACATGGTAAGTGGTTCAATATCTTCATGTGTCAAGTTCAAGTTTCCTTCAGTATCTGTAACCATGAGGTCAAAGGGGGTCAACATGTCTTGGAAAGGATCATTTGTAGAATTTGGTGAAAGATTTTGATCATGCTTTGGGATAAATTGTTTAGATATGTCCTCTAACTCATAAGGTGATGTAGAGACATTTTCAACATGATGATAGGTGAACGAATCATGCATTATGTCAATAGGATCAAATAATCCTAACACTCCTTGAAAGAGATCACTAAAAAGTGGCTCTTGATGTATGGTGAGTTGATCATCGAATTGTGTAGATACATCCTCAATGTGCTCCTTGATGGAGAGATTTTGATCATTGTTTTCGACAATTGTGGTGGAGAGATTGTGAATGTCTTCGACCATAGAGTCAAGTGATGTTGATATTTCTTGAATTGGCTCATTGTCGAGTATTGTTGGTGGATTTTGATCATGATTCAAAAGTGACTCTTGACATATGTCGATTTGATCATTGGATGAAGTAGACATAGCTTCAAGGTGCTCAATGATGGATTGATCTTGATCCTTGTTCTCAACAGTTGACATTTTTTGTGTTTATGCTTGTGTTTATTGAGTAGCTTGAGTGGCTTGAGCAGCTTGAGACGCTTGTTGCACTTGTTGAATTCATGTTGCTTGTTGCGTGGCTAAGTATTGTTGGATGGCCTTTTGGTAGGCTTGGTGAGCTTTTAGCGCAATGTCATATTGTCTTACTACATTTGGTTTTGGTGGTAGTGATGGTGGATTTGGAATTGTGTTGGATGTAGTGATGAGTCATTGAGATATGTTTGGAGTGATCATGGTAATGAGGGGTTGAGATGTGATGGGTGTGATAGGGGTGGATGGAATGATCGAAGTGATAGAGATGGTTGGATTGACCAAGGTGATAGGTCCTTAGGAGACCATATTTTGATTTGTTGGGATTGATATTGTTATTTGCTTAGATACCATTTGTTGTTGCGATGTCGATGGTATAATCCAAGGATTTGATGTGATGGCTTGATGGGTGTTAGGTGGATTTATTTGGATGAAGTGATTGGTGTTAGGTAAAGGGGGAAGCCCTAAACCAAGGAATGATGTTGGTAATGGTGGTGGAGATTTCCCTTGGCGCAATGCCTCAACTATTTTGGAAATTGCCACAATTTGATCTCGCCAAATTTTTTCTTCATTTCGATCTTGACTCCCAAGTGATATATTTGATTTGGCTCTTGTTTAAGCAGATTTGGAGTGTGTAGTTGTGTTTGATTTTGGACAATGTTCTGATTTGCGATGACACTCAAACTTGGTATGATAGGTTGAAATTGACCATTGTTCATGTTTGGAATATTCATATGATTTGCAAATGTATCCCTCCCAAAGTTTGCCAGATTCATGTTTTGAAAAATTGTGCTTGGTACCTTCTCATTCAGTTTGTAGGGATTTGGTGGGATGGCGTTCATTTCAAGGCTCATGCATTGATTGTTCGATTGATAGACTTGTAGGTTTGGACTTGGATTTACCATCAAGAAATGTGTTCCAATCTTTGATTTGGGCATACTCACACTTGTTGTTCTATTGACATTTGTCAAAGGTAATGGTCCCATGTATGGATTGTATAAGTGTGAGTTTTGATAATCAATCAGAATTGTAAGGCTTTGAAGATTCAATTGATTTGGATTACTCAAGATGGATGGATCAAGTTTGCATTCCATGTTCTTGTGTTTTGACCTTTTTGCAAAAGTGACCCATAAGGTTCTTAGGATCAATGATGAGATGAAGGATGAAAGGGGGTGAATGATATGAGTGTTGAATGTTTAGAGACTTTGGATCAATGCTAGACTTAGGGATTTTGATTTCAATTGGTTGATTTGAATGATGAACTTGTAAACCCTAAGATGTTGGATGTGATCTTTAGGATGAACTTTGTTCAAAGGATTGCTAATTCAATTAAATGTATGAGAAAGGATGCATTCCCATACATCTAACTAAATGAGGTGATTTTGATTTTGATGATGTGCCTAAGTCTAGAATGATTTTTCTAGAGCTCTAAAGTTGTTTGGTGGGATGGATTTCGATAAGTGTTTGAAATTTGGATGAAGTGTTTGATTTTGATCCTAAATGAACCTAGGAAGGATTTGTTTACTAAGCCAAGGTATTGAAGAACACACTTTTCTCTAAGAGTAATTTCAAAATCAAAAGACCAATGTTTTGCATGAAAATCATATGACCAAAAGATATCAAGCACATGTGTGGGGTCCAATTTGTTATCTTTGCTTAATAAGTTCTTTTTACCACAAACACACTTCTTGATTAGGTTTCAAACTGAATGTCCAATGTCACAACTTCTTTTCATCACACAAAGTGCTATGTGGAAGTTCCAAGAAATAAGGACAAGGGTTGCCTAATGTTGACCTTTGTAAGAGCAAATTAAGATGTAAACCCAATTACTTAGAAACCTCTAAGGACATAATCCCCAGGGTAAGCAATAGTTCTTGGGTTTTGTCAAAGGGTATTTTCTCTAACTAAGGGGTTTGAAATTTTGATGATGATGTTGAATGTTGGTTTTCCAATGTTTTTGATAAACGCACTGTGTTTTAAAATAAGCAATGTAACATCCTAGCTCAATTTGTATGTTTTTCTTGGTGGGCTTGCCTCATGCTCTTCATAGTAGAAGAGACAAATTTACATGCAACCAAGGATAAAATATAAAGGTATGTTAAGAATGAAGTCTTAACCTTTATATTTCAACCAAGATCAGACATGGCGAGTAACTTCTTGGAATCTAAGTTCCAATGCACCACTTTGATAAACTCATTGGATGGACTGGTTGGCAACTACAAACAAGGTTCTTAATGACACCACATCGGGGACATGGCACCTTGCGAGCATCCAACAAGCCACTAAAGGCTTTAATCAATCCTACTAGGGGCTCTTATACGTTTTACGGTAGTACCCCATTCTGAAAGAAACTGTACGACTAAGGCCTACATACCATGAGGACTTGACAGTTTAGTCTTATCCATTTGTATACCGGCCTGAATGAAAAACTGGTTGGAGTCGCCTTCGAGTTCTCCTTTCGGCTGTGTCTCTTAGGCAGGCCCCTCTAAAGGTAAACAATAGCGAGCAAGCACATCCGTAGTTCGATTGACCTTCATTTAGAAACAAAGGGAGAACACGCGCTATATACCTAACTCACACTCACAAAGTGTTTTGTCCAATTTTTTTTAAAACCCGAACTGAAGTGTGGAGGCAATCTTTTATGCAACTTAATGTCATCAACAATACTTTTGATTCTTAAGATCACCGTGAAGCATGAGAGAAGCGCATACGCCTTTTTAGGTGAGATTATTTTGCATAAAAGATTACAAAACATAAAAGACACATGTTCATTTTATCCTTCAAAGCCATGATTCGAGTTCGTTTTAAGCACCAAAATGAAATGTCTGAAGTTGCTTTGTTCAGTTTTAGCAAAAATTGAAATCTAGTAGGTGTCTAAGGTTTAGTTTTAATCCAACTTTGAAAAGATCAAATCAGTGATTTAGTTGGTCTAAAACAGAAAATTAAAGCAGTAAATGGAAGCTCCAAGCATTAAAAAATGCTTAATGAATTTTAGTTTCAATGTCCCATTCCTCCAAAGAATGCATCTTGCAAATGAAAAATCCGTTCTCTTTGCTTGTCCTTTACACCTTTGTTTTCCTTCGTTTTCTTTTCGCCTTCCTCGTTTGCATTGTACCTCCTTCATTAGTATTTGTACCTCCTTCGTTAGTGTTTGTACCTTGTGCCTTTTAAGCAAATGCATTTGTCAGGGGTAGAGTTGAATTCTGCAACTTTTGAACAACGTCCTCCATCAAAACAATAACTTTATTACACCCACGTATGGTCTGACTAGGTGATATCATCGTTTTCAAAATCATCTTCAAAGGATTTGAAGAGATCTGCATCAGAAGGCTTGCAGCCATCAATAAAGATCAGTTTAAATCAAATCAAAATCTGAAATAAAGAACACTGTCATTTAAGATCATGTGTCACAGATCAACCTGCAAGAAGCAAATATGTTAAAGAAACTTGATTGCAAATAATACAAACTTTATACCAAAGATTCCCACCATCATTTTAAATCAAAATAAAATAAGATTATCTGTCATTCAAAATTATATGTCAGTGATTGAAAGATGTATCTGCAAAAAGTAAACATAGACATTGGATTGCGTCAAGATTTACTTGTGGGGAAGTAATTAACTTGGCGTGCTGTATGTGTGACCGTAGGGATTTTTTCCAAATAATGCGTAGAAAGGAATGGGTCATACTTTTTCAATGCCGTACTCATGGGACGTGTTTTCTATGTCCGTGATTGTAGCAATGCCCTATAAAATCTATTAAATGTGTTTTTTTTTTTTTTTTTCAGAACAGATTCAAAGTATATGGAGGATAACAATAAGTATGGGCAGGAAGAGCACAAATATCAACATGAAAAAAATACTTAGTGGCGTGCCAGTCTCTCTAGTGGTGGAAAACACCTGAATTACCCAATAGGTGATAGAAAATGCTCCCAATGACTGAAATGTTGTCTCTCTAGTAGCTGATGAAGTAGGACGACCAACCGTCTATGCAATTGCTCTCAATGAGTGAAATTTTGGTTTCGCAGACCTTGCTAAAAGCTCCACAACGAGCCACCATTAGAATGTATTCGACTACTTTTGAGCAGCTAGATTTGACGATATGCGAAAATAGCGAGCAAATTTAATTATTACTATGTGTTTTCTATGTGAAGCGACAGGACAATAGGTTCTTAGGGATTCATTCATCAACTACAGGAAAATGTAGAAGCATAGACAAGGCATGTGAACTGTCTTGACAAAATGTGGAAGCATAGACAAGGCGTGCGAACAGTTTTTGATAAAATATGGAAGCATAGACAAGGCGCGTGACCTGTTGGATAGTCCGCCTGACAGAGATATGGTCTCATGTTTTCTGGAGAAATGTGAAAGCATAGACAAGGCGTGTGACCTATTGGACAGTCCGCCTAACAGAGATATACAAAATGCTTTGACTAGATGTCATTTCATGGAATACCTACCAGTCATTAGAATATTTAAAACTAATTCGATACCTACCATTCCCAAGTGAAGTTGAAGTACACGGACCAGTTGTCTATATACTCAACTTTATTTGGACAGCAAGTTATAGGGAGACACAGCAATTCCACGTGATTAGCAATAAAAATAAGAATAAACATAGTAAGCATACTTTCCACTGAATCTTATTCCACACGCAATAACAGGAGATTACATTTATTTCCTTTACCTCCACAAGTTTCTGTTAAGCAGATTTCAAAACACAAGTTGGCCAATGATGACAGATGTGTACTCTAACCTCAAATGTATTTGTAGTGACTCTACTTTTCATAAATGAAGGTTGTAACTAGTTCATAAGACTATCAGCATTTAATAGACAATAAAATTTCTTATGCATGTAGATCTACAGGTTTTGGGAATGCAGCCATACTCAACATGCATTTTATAAATGATGATAAAAGTTGACGTTTCCCTATATCCTTTATACTCAAAAGTAAATGGAATGGCATTTACTTCTACCCGAACACTTGATTAGATCTGCGTGATAGCTGTCTATTTGAAGTGCAACAAATTGACTCTTAGGATACAAGCAATGAATGATGTTAATTGGAGAAGAAAAATATTCCATATAAGGCATGCAACAGCACACTCCTAACCCCGCGCTGTGACTATACATCAACTCAAGCATTCATGACAGACAATAAAGTATTTTAAAATGGCATTAGATGTTTATTCTCTGCGCCAAGACCAAAGAAAGTTAAAACACTTTTTAAAAGCAGCTGGATAAAGAAAAAGATACGCAATCATAGGGAGATTGTTCCAAAGGGTACTGTTAGCTGGGGCAGCACTGGCCAGTCACCTCCTGCTACCAACAATGCTTGGGGAGTTGCTACATTTTCTTCATCACCTCCTGTTAATGCTGGACTGGGGAGCAACCGTTCAAATGTTAGTACAGCCCGGCCTTCATTTGGAGGAAGTGGTACTCGTCCATCAACTGCGGGAAGTGACCATTCTCATGAACCTGCTACTCCAAATGCATGGAGTTATGCATCAAGCCATCCCTCATCTCTCCTGTTTTGCAGATACATCAGTCAAATCAAATGTTCCATGAGGAGGATCTAGAACTTCACAGAAGCTGGGAGAAAATCATCCTCAGCCTGCTCAGTTTACTCTGACATCTGTTGATTTTCTAACTCTTGGGTCTGACAAGAACCTAGATTTTCGTCCACAGCAAGGCAATGCTTCTACTACACGACCAATGTTAAGCCTTCTCTGGCTGATTGAAATGATGAAGGACCTGTAGGTAAGGACAAACGACCTAGGGATATGTTAGCTCCAGATGAGGGACATGCACCGAAGGAAGGATTTCATAGGAAAACATTTGTACACACAGTTGATTCCTGGCATTATGATGATGGGGTTAGTAACCACACAGCTTCAAATCTAACAGAAGAAGAATGGCATAGGGACCAGTTTCCTCTTTAAATGGTGCAGGGCCCGATTTCTAATGATAGGATTTTCTATTACAAAATGCAGTCAAAATGCAGAAGCATAGACAAGGCATGCTAGAAAAGAAGCGAACATTCAAAGCACAAATCTGAAGTATAGACAGAGCACGTTAGGGAGGTTGCAAACTTTCAAAGCATCGATCATTCAATACTCAGTCTACTTCTTTGCTAGGTATAAGTTTTGTACTTTTGATTGAGCTTATGACAAAAAAATGACAAATAGATAGCATTAATCTACACTTAACACAGAGATGATTTAATGTTGTTTTATCTATTATCTATATGGAATAACACAAATCAATAGATTAAAACTATTAAAATGAAGTCATATCAATGCATTCGATGATACAATCATCTATTATTGCATTAAAAACATAAGGCGATGTAACAAAAACTCATAAACACTTGATTCATTCATTATATAGGCCATTCAACGCCTTCTCTCATGGTTGTGATAAATAAGGGCCCTTCTTCTAGCGCCAGAATGTAGATGGTGAAATCCTGCAAATTGCTCAAAACAAACAACACACATTAGCCTGTTAGTTTAAAACAAAGCAAATAACATCCATATGAAATAGTACATCAATGCTTTCAAATGCAAACAAATGATAAATGCAAGCTAAATGAGCACATGAAAAACATGAAGTAGGTCATCTCATATTGGATTGGTGCTTCTATGGAAAGAAGCCCTTTCCCAACCCTTGATCAAGCTAAGCTAAATGATGGAATTGCTATGAATGTGATATGAAGATGGTGTGGGAAAAATCAGTTCTCAAGGAGAGTGACTTTGTATATGATTTGAAGATGAAATTGTGGAGTTATGAAGATGATGAAGGATTTTCTCAAAGTTGAAGCTTCTATTTAAGGATTTTCAAATGCTAAGAGTGCCAAACATGCAGGATGTGGGACTAAGATTGGACAAATGAGAGGAAGACACTTGTCAAGTGGTGAGTGGTTGATGCATGTGCAAGATTTGGGAAATGTGCCCAAGAGGGGGGAAATTTGAATTCAAATTTGAGAGTTAATGCTTAGTGGGGGACATGTAAGAGTTTATTAATTGCTTTGTTGGATGTACATGCCCACTTGGTTTTGAATTCAAACTTGATAGAATATTCCATGTTGAGTGAAAATATTGGATTTAATAAATCAATAAATGGATTTATTGGTACAAGTGGCCAAATCTAGAGAATGCAAGTGGGTAAGTTTAGCATTTAATTAGGATTAGATTAAATTAATGATGATTAGGTTAGCTTAATGGTGTTTAGATGATTTTGACTTTTAGGACTTAAATATTTGATTTATTTAAATTAGAAAAGGATGGAAGATGCATTTTTGAGATTCTAATTAAATAAAGTTTGATTTATTTAATTAAAGGATGATGGTGAGCCTTTGATTTATTTAAATGCATAAGCTTAGAACTAAAGACCTAATTTTCTTAGCGAATGGATTTGCTGCGTTTGATTTATTCAATGAGCGGATGACTATGCATAATGCTAATTTTGCGTGTCTACATATATATATAACCATACTCTTAATACATCTTGCAAATCATCGACTTTAGAAGCGGCTTCCCTAAACTAGATTGCGTAAAATAAGATCCTTGATAAAATCTATCATTCCGCCGCTTAATTAAAGTTATATTATGTTTTGTGTTTTGATCTTCTATTCAGCCAAATTTATAGTTATGTTGTCTCCACTGATCTGATCCATATGCGTACTAATTATGCAACCTTCACCCTTCTTATTTGCACGTTTAATAAACCTCATTCATTTTGAAGTGGAAAAAAAAAGAAAATGGTGCTCTCGGACTTCATTATTTTCTAATAATTGTAAAGTGATAAGTCCAAATTCAAATTAATTAAATCTTTTATTTTGTTTTATTTATTTTGGGATTCTTTAAAAGAGTGAAAGTATTGGGGGCGTAGATTTGTTTGCCCAAAGGTATTGAAGCTCTTTGACGAGAATATATAATCAAAGATTTTATTTTAGGTTGAGATTTTGTTTTGAGGAACATTAAAAAATTTCAAAATTTTTTTTGTAGGAATGTCAAAAATCTATATTTGCTTATCGGAATCATTAGGTTTGAGTTTTTTTTTTATACATTACTTAATTTCTTTAATGATAATATATAAAAAAAAATTTGGACAATTTTATTTGGTTAATAGTGAAATTTAAGGGTAATTTTTAAATGTGAGTATCAACTAGATGTAATAAAGATAAAGTATAGTATTAATCATTTAGATTAAACAACTACCCAATTATATAATTATGGGTATAAGAGATGAGTTTTCATGAACCATTATTCAAGAAATGAATCTAAAGATTGATTCAAAAATCAAGCTTTTGAATATCGATAAATACTACTATTCAACATAAATTCATCAAAATGGTGTTTAATAATTCTAATGCTACTATAAGTCTATATTCAAACCAAGTTTAATTGTTTCATCTCATACCTTGATAGGATTTATTAATGTTTCTAATAGCTGCAAAAGGGGATAAGAATGAGTTTATTTACTCAATTCATATGATAATCAATGATTATATTATTGATGAAGTTCTAATTTTAGTTAGTCTTTTCAAGAACTAGAATTCCTAGAATATCATTGTATACTTATCAATTGTTTTCTTTCATATGGGTTATCATTAGGGTTGCCTTATTCATTGTTGTGGAAAATTTATTAGCATTGTGGAAGAATTGGTCATTACTCATATTAATATCATATTAAGCAGTATTGGTTAATATCTTTGTTAACTAGTTCGTCCTTTAATTATTCGTTAGATTTATTTGTGGATTTATAATCTTAATAACTTTTAGAATGTTGCTTTGTTCATATTGTTTTACCCTAGTTGTCAAATATTTAAGAGGTATATTCAAAATAAGTATTTGTTTGTAGAATCCTTCAAATGATAGCTAGTAACTTTTATTTATAATGTTAATTGTAGATCACTCTTTTTTAGATCACGATTAAAAAGATAGTGTACATGATATTTAGAACATGTGAATGAGCACTTACCATATACAAAAATATTCCATAAATATTAGTTGAATTGTTGTAGTAGAGGTCCTTGTGATAATGAGTTCTTTCAAATTATTAATATCATTATAGCTATATGGATTAATGTTATGATTGAGGAAGATTGAGTATAGGATAATTGTAATCCTCAATAGTTGATTTAGCTGTATGCTTTTTTCTTCCCCAAAGGATTTGTTAGTATCATTAATAAAATATTGTTGTGAACCCAAAATTAAGTATGTTATTTCACTGAAGCAGATGGCACATTTATTGTGTATTGTTCTTCATGCTCTATTAATAAGTTCATTGCTACTTATTTTTGGTAGTAGTGCATTGTTAGTTGTAGGATAGATGATATATTATACTGTTAACAAGACTTTATTAGTGTAGCCCGAAGAGTTACCTTTTTATTTAATCAATAGGTTTATCAATGTAAATAATCCTTGTCTTTATGATTTACATTTGGTTCACTCATATCCATATTTTTCATATTGCCATATCTCTTACATCAAATTAGTAAAGGAGAAATTGAAGTTCCTTATTATGATTTTAATAGCATTTAACAACTCACCGCCTTATTGAGTTGTTACTTTTGGACTTTATGTCTTATAGCATGTTAGAAAGGGGTAAATATGAAAACAAAAAGTTGCAAGATGAAATGTGTGCACTTGGAAATCTAAAGATGACTAGATGAAGGCTTGAAATGCTAAAAATACACATTTTAAAGCCTGGTAGGACTCACCAGTTTGAGAGATTTAGTCCCAGATTAGGGTTTCTGGAAAGAAACTAAAATCTGGCCAAAGGGTGTCTAAAACTAAAAAAAAAAAGAAAATGAACTAAGCTAGGACTCATATGCAGGAACTGGCGTATTTGTCCAATTAGGGTTTTCTAAAACTTGAAAGCCTGAATCTAGTCTTCAATGTATGCTCTGTGCTTCCCAATTATTTTCCAAATCTAAAATCCTGAGTTGGGGCCTGTAGAAGTCTTGCAATGATCTCCAATGTAAGGTGACAACTTTGACAACTTTGAACACTTTGACAACTTTCTCCAAACTTGCTCCTCATTGTGTCTGCAATCTAAGCTTGCAAATCACACACTAAAGAGAGGGGAAAATGTTAATTTTTTAGTGGAAAAGGATTTTCCTTGGTCAAACCTTGTTTTGGTAATCAAACCTTGAAATAGGAATGGAGAATGATGAATGAACAAAATATTCAATGTTGGAACTCACCAAACACTAGCAATAAAGTGCTACAAACATGTATGAAGTGGCTCCAATGTATGTAGATCATGACTCTTGCTTGGATAGGATGGATTTTGAATTGAATTCTAGATTGAATCATAAAAGCCCTACATCACAATCGTTAGTTCTAAAACAAACATGATGCATGAAGACTTTAACATTATGCTTGATGCTTGAATAATTCTCTAAAATGCTTGATAATCAGCCCTTGAATGCTCTTATAAACACTTGGATGCTCTTGTGAACTCCAATTTTCTATATGCATGAATACTTGAATGCTTGGGGTGATCTCTTAAATGCTTAGGTGAAAATGAGTGAAAGAACCCTATATTTATACTTAATTATGCCAAATTTCTTGAAAATACAACACTACAAGATGACATAAGATCTAGGAGGATAAAATCATGCCAAGAATTTGAATTAATTTTAATTTTGGTCCACATAGGACTCATACGCCAAAGGTGGTGTATGATTCCCACTAGGCATAATTTATGCGACAATTTTCAAAATTGCTTAGAAAGGTGTGAAATCCATATCAAGACTCAAAACCCTAGGTGGGACTCATACACCCAAGGTGGCGTATGAGTCCTAGATAACTAAATCTATGCCACACAACCTAAAAATACCTTAATTATGATTGGATGTCGATTTATCTCACTATTATCCTCAGAAAAATGCATTAATTGAGGCTTGTGGATGCAAAATAAGGCCAATTCAAGCATAAAGAAGCACAATTATTTATGAAGATCCTTGAAAAGTGTAAAAGTTCAAGTTACAACACTTTACAACACTCTAGATTGTTAATGTTATTGTAGCTTCAGGTTCATCTTTCCAACCACGAGTGAAGACATAAATTAATATAGCCTATTGGTTATTTATTTATATGTGATATTTAATGTGAAGGGGTGCTTCGCTTGGCAACAATGTAATTTCTAAAAGGGCCGACCTTCCTTGTAATTCACATATTTTAATTGTAATTATATTTTTCTATTTTGGTCGACCTTGTACATGAAGAGGTGCGACCTCTCTCTCATTGTGTATTTATACAAGGTCATTTCCATCCTTTCAATCATCAAGCAAGTTCGATTCTCTCCTTCATTCAAGTGCAAATTTTCTCCAAGAGCAGATTGCGAATTTCTCTAAGTGCAGATTTAGATTTCAAGGATGGGCAGATTATTATCTGTTTTGCATCTAGAGTTAATGTTAAATATTGTCCTTGTGATTGGCCTCATTGTAAAGAGAATTGTTGCCACTATTTATATATATAAGAGAGATCTTTGTTGCTGGTTTTTTCTCCCTCAAGAGGAGGGTTTTCCTAGGCTATCTGATGTGTTGTTGTGTTTGATTTTGAATTAATTTTATGTGCATTAATCTGATCATTAAAATTTACATAGATAAGGTTTAATTAAGTCCATTTAGTTCACAAGGGCCCAAGACCTAATGTGAACATGTCAAACACATTACAACACTAAATAAAGGCAACATTAATGCTCAATTTAACAAGAAGGGCCCAAACAAGCAAGGAAAAGTAAAGTGTAACATCCATCCACTTAATACACAAGTAAACTCAAGAATTTACTAAAAGGTAAATAAACTTAGTAAACATGAGAGGGAATTATTTTTATTTTTATTTTTCAAATAAAATTGAAACTTGAATTCACATGTAATCATAACTAGAATCAAGATAATTCCTGACAATATTCATTTATATCATATAAGATACACTTATCATAAAGAATAGTTTTACCTCATAGGTTTTGACTATCATAAGCCAGAACTTGGAGTTCACTGCATCTGGAATGTTGGTCTCTATCTTCACAAGCCTTAGAGAGTCTACTACTACAAAGGGAGAGCATCATCCGAGTGCTTTTCCTCCAACCACAGACTCAAGTGGTCCCCCGCGCACTTCCTAACTAGAAGTGACCCGGCCCTTCTCGAAGAGTATAGATATAAGGAACTGTCTAGTTTCTCCATTTGAGTCCTAGGGATGTGTCCTACAAAACTCAATCAACCATACAACTCTAGATCCCTTTTAGCTAAGCATGATCATTTTGATTGGTCATTCCATCTAGACACACACCTCTGACTCGTCTTGGAACTGTCTCATTCTATAGTTTACATACTTTATTTGGTACTCTAGTCACAAACTAGTCTGTATAGAAAATTCATTCTAGCCAATCTGACTTAGATCTAATCCTTAATCTAGGATATTCATTCAATGTAAGAATTTAGGTATTTCAAACCTTTTAAAAGTCCCTTATAGCATTCTTGCAATATATAGGGTTTATGAATTTCTATCATTTACTCTCAAGATTCAATACCCGAATATCTTTGATGCATTACTTCAAGTTTTGACATTATCATAGAATATCTTAATGTATTATAAAGACTTCTTGTCTTGTTCTATAGTTTCCTCGACCTTTCGTGGTCAATCAATATAGATATATGTGCAAAGTCATATCGGACATAGGAGTTATAGATTTCCTATATCCTCTTTGTTTCAATACTAGGGTTTAGCTTCTCTAAACCAATACATGGAAATATTAAACTTCCTTTCTTTTTTAGAGGTAATAAAATAAGTGTAACAAAACATAAGAACAAAACACTTCTAGTATTTCCTAGACTGCTAGGCATTGTTGGAGTTTACACTTTACGTGCATGATTAAACATAGTATTCAAGGTATTCCCTCACCAATATAGTATTTAAAAGAATACTATTCTTTCCCAACAATAGCCTTGATCTAAGTCATTCTATCAACCCTTATAGGGTTTGATATATATAAAACATAATAATCTGTTTCGACCCTTTGGTCTACTTGGGACAACTAAATTCCAACATAAGTTAGGTTTTAGTCCTTCATGCACTTCTATATAATCTTATTAACTTGGGATAAACACAATTGTAGACCAACCGATCCCATGTTGCAATAAATTTGCACACATAAGTGCTTACTCACTGAGTTTCTAATATAATTGGTTCAGTTAAAAGATTTATATGTTAAATTCCTCATTACACCTCTGTAACATTTGGGGTCTAAGCTATTTCCTCTAGTCCAATCTCTAGATGGGTTTCACTTTCTCATCTATTCTTAGATTTCTTAACAATACTGATGACATTATGCCATCGTCATGATGTACAACGACCCTAAAGGATAATTTTGGCATTATTTTGTACAAGCTTGGTCACAATAACATTTAATCCAATAGTGGTTACTCCCTCTTACTCAAGTCTTCAAATTCCAAATCTCATAAGAAAATTATGGTTCCATGTTACATATATATATAGATATATTATTTCCTAGGTGATTCTCTGACCTTTGCGATCATATTATAGTGTAAAGGAAACATAGACTAACCCCCATGAAAATGAGTATATCCCATGAAGAACATCTATCATCCTCCGAGTTTAGTTTATCATGACTCATAAAGAGGTCTAGCTTAAATGTTCTCAATGAAATGCAACTCTTTCGACTTGAAGTAGTGAACAAGAATACAAAGAGTAACTAATAATAATGATCCAGTTAAGCATTCTAATGATGGTCTTGTACTCATCTACCAATTCATATGGTTACAACAACCTAACGTAAGGCTTGAATATTAATAAGGAAACTATGGTTCCTATTTTGGTCAAGGATGATTTCCTAAATTTACAATTCTATTCCCAATTATTCTCATACCATTGCAACTTTCCCATTGAAAGGGAAGAGAGACAATTTCTTTAAATTAAAAGAAGAAAGACTCTAATTTAAAATGATAGATTTCATCTTTTACTATGCTATTTTAAGAAAAAGAGAGAGAGTTTAAAAGCATGACCTGCTCAAACTTCAACTGCACCATCTGGAACATTGTACCATCCTTTGGCTCACCTTAGTGCAAGTGATTGATGGAAAAGAACAATGCTCTTCAGAGTTCTCACATAAGGAGGAAAACCATATTCCTGTATATAGTCAAGGAGCCATAATATCTACAATATTCTCATGCACAAGGTGAAGATGGAAGCAAACTAAAGATATCAATCACAAGTCTTGAGGTGTGGTGGACTGCCAAGTGCAATCGTTGTCCATGCATATTTGGCTTGGTTTTCCATCAAAATGGTGTTGAAGGTATGAAGGTCTGTAGATTTGTTATTGGGAGTGGCGTTGGAATGTTATATTTCAAACATGAATGACTTGCCATCATTATGGAATGCTATCCTCTTCTCACTGCCTTTTTTTGCTTTGTAACCACTTCTTTTCCCCATATTTCTCCCTCACTAGTATATCTCCATCCTTTTCTCCTCTTCTTCCTTTGGGTTACTTCACCAACCCCTTTCCCCCATCTTCCATCTCTCAAGTCATAAAAATAAGATTCATTTGAAATGAACTTCTCCACTGTTACCAAAATGGTTGCTAGGACGATAAATATTTTCCCTTATAGCCCCACAAAGGCCCAAGCTTCTAGAGAAAGATTCCCCATTAAGAATGGTGGTTATCACACTGATTTAACTCCACCTAGGATCGAGATGGATGCTTCCATTGCTACGTGTCATTCCCATCACTATCCAACCAAACTCTTTCGCCCCCAAGTCGGGAAGCCATGCCGAGAATTTTTCAAGATCGATGAGTTAGGAAGGATCCATCAACCCACCATTATTCAATTATGCCCTCCCTCATTTTCATGATGGAATACGATGGGATAGGTTTAAAAATTAGATACCAATATTTGGTTAAAGAATCGGTTTAAGAAAACAATGAACTTATTTTATGTGGCTATTCTTTGAATTACTCCTACATTCTCCCGTGCCACATTAGTGATATTGTCTACGGCCCTGAGTTGGCTTTCAAGATCATTGAAACAAAATTAGACTTTTTACCCGAATTCATTTATCTAAATGGTTGTAGAGCCATGTAAATGATGAGATAAATACATCCCAATGAGCTCCTCCTTGAATTAAAAGTCGAGCAAGACAAGTATTCCTTGTGCTCCTCTTTTAATAAGAGTCGAGCAAGAACACAAAACCCATGGCCATGTTGGCCGATAAGCATCTCCAATGACACCCATAAGTTATCAATAGTTAGCAATTAAATGAAATCTTCACATATAATATGCAATGTATAATCATATACGTGTATTAATATGAAAAGGGTTGAGACATTCTACCCTTCATGTTAGAAGAAAATCACGTCGTTTTCGATTAGACTAAATTTGGAATTCAACATCAAAACTACTAATAAGGAACACATTATCCATAAAACCAATTACGCAATAGGTCACAACATAGACTCATTTACGACCTAAGAAGCGACATGTTAGACAAAAAGTTGTCTCAGTTGCAAAACAAATAATGTTCAACCTTGACAATGTTGCGTTCCCCAAACGACTAGGTTGGCATTGAATGACATGAAATAGACTGTAAAAGACATTGACAACTTGTCGAGTCGAGGAATAAATTCAGACCAAAAGGGCGATTGAGTATCATTTACCCGATTCAACTAGGTTCACCAATTTGCATCAACATAAGACCTAAGATGGTGACAACCTATTCTTTTCCTTGTATCTATACCCTTCTCTCTGATGATGCTCTCCCTTCCTTTCTCAAAGAGCGGAACCCTGTTTCCTAAATACAACTTGCCATCAACAACACAATATGAGTTTATCATTAATCATTTTGTAATCCTCATGAAATCATCACCTCTCGACTAATTTTAAACACCTGTCAATTTTAGCCAAATAAACATAACTCATGAAAACATTGATTTTTCTAGACATTTTCCTAAACATCAAATGATTGAATTATGCGTAATCATCTACTAATTACTTTAAAAGTCAAAAGTAAAACATAGTTAAAGTTAGGGGTGTAACATAAAGGGATACTTTTTTTGTTGCAAGAGGTACAACACACCCCTAGGAATAACCATAGCTTAAGCCATATCACATTAATTCATTTATTTCAGGTTGGTAATCAAATAATATAGACGTCATGGTCATCTAGCTAGCAAATTTGATTCTTATGATGTACATGAACACATGAAGCACATTACCTAGCTTGAATTAAATGTAAGCCTTATATATAAATGGACCAACTTTAATAATTTTCGATTCTACTTTTATCATGAACTTCAAGTTTGACAAAATGTTATGCAATCATATCTATAAAATAACTTCTTGAAAATACAAGTGAAGACTATTGTTTAAACAATATTGATTAAACTTTATGAAATATTATTATTTGAATATCGATAAAGACTATACTAACTATAATGCTTTTAACTTTGAAAAGATACAAAAAATCTTTATGTTCTTAAGTCAAAAACTAAATTAAACTTTATGAAATATTATTATTTGAATATCGATAAAGACTCTCTACCAATTATAATGCTTTCAAGATACCAACATATTTTATGTTCTTGAGTCAAAAACTAAATTAAATTAATCTGTACTAAAACTTAACGAAATTTAGTTTTTGGCGTTTATTTCATGGCTTCACTAACACTGAATTATCTAAGTCAAAAGCTTGTAATTTGAATTCAACGGAGATGGTAAAATCCTTCGTGTTCTCTACGCCATATGACTTTGAATGCGTAATTCTACAAGGAACTCATAGTCCTACAACTGTTAAATTTATCAATCCCTCTATAAATTGGCCATAGTATTGCGTTGGCTCCATATCAATCATCATCTCGCAACCGTTTATTCAGTTGAAACGTAACGATTTCTGTTAGCATTGATCATACAAGAATATGCGGAGTCTTACACGTATGAAGCAAACAACATGGCTTCTTGTGTTCTTTTGTATTTTTGCGGTTCGACGTGTCTCAGCCAATAATAACGTGCTTACAAGTATGGAGCAGGTACTTGCCTCAGGCTCAGGCCCAAGCTGTCCTAATCCTACACCATGCTCGAGGAAGGCTTTCCTATCAGATCGGAACTGGGCAAATGTGCGTCTCTCTCATAATGTTAAAGACCCTATTTTTGAGTCTCAGCATACTGACAGCCACTGAAACCCATATTCGTTCCCCTCCTATTTGAATAAATGGTCACGCCGCACAAATAATGCTAGTTGTTTTCTCCAGTTCCTTCAACTAACCATTTTCATTTTCATTCGTTTAGTAGATTGCAATAAACCATAATTTGGTTTTCCATATTACTGTACGTCTGTTTAGTCGCACTCATTTTTTTATCTCCTACATATAGCCTATAATGAATAAAACTGCACCTATTTGTTGGGATGGTAGAAAAGCGGAATTCAAGAAATTGCAATTATCTCAAATATTTTATTGATGAAATAACATATCCATAAATTAATTTTATACAAGATAATAATCAATTTGTGTATATGAAATATAATTATCCATCCTTACAATTATAAGATATTATGATTTTTTTTTTATACGTAAATGTTTGTATTACTTGCAAAAAGATTACATCTAGTCCATGCAAATGGAAAACTTGCCATATTTTTCATGACTCCAAGTTCCACAGACATCAGATACAACCAAAAATCCCTTTGAACCCATACCAGACTTAAAACCTCCCATCCCAACTCTCCTCCACTGTGCCAGCCAACAAGTATACCGCCTGACAAATGTACTCCATGCAGTACCAAATCCGCTAATACCACCTCGCTGTCATGAGAAATCGTTTCATCATCCTGGATCCACAGCCTCTCCCAAGATGCATGTTTTAGTAATCCCATCTGCACCCTAATTTGCCAACCTATTAGTCTCCCCATTAGCTTCCCTGTAGATATGGGATAAGGAGTACTCCACTAAATCTTCCAACAAATTAGATGCCTCCTCCAGTAGGGGTTGATACCACCAGTTAACTAATTTCCCAGAATTCAGCGCTTGTATAATCACCATGTAATCACCTTCTACTTCCTCTCTCGCCACCTTCAACCTATGACATAACTGTAATCCGAAGATAAGTGCCCTTAATTCAACAACCTTGTTTGTTCACTTTGGTAGTGATATCGAACTTTCTGCAACCATCCACCCACTCTCGTCTCTAATGCAACAACCTACACTAGAGGCACCCAGGTTTCCCCTTGAAGCGCCATCGAATTTTAATTTTCACCGACCTAACTTAGGAGGTTGTCATTCTACGTTTCTTCACTTGACAACCCCCTCTGCCATCTGTCGCTCTCCTGCTTTAGGGATGACCAGTCCAAACCACGTTTTCCTCATCCTTCCATCCCACACGATGAATTCTCCATCCTTCAAGTCCTGCTGAGCCATCATGTTATTTACTACCTCGACAATGGTGGCCTCCAATCTATTGTAGAAGGATGAGAATTCTCTTTCGGTCTCCGTAAATATTATTTTGTTACATTCTTTCCATAGCTCCCATACTACAATTGATGGGCTTATAATCCATACTGTGTGATAGAGAGAGGACTTCCTCAACAGCAGCCATGATTCAAATAGAATCACTATATCATTTCAGAGGGCACTATACCATCTGAGCCTTGCATAAAGCCATTTCCAGCACACTTGTGTAAAAGGGCACCCAACAAAAAGGTGATTAATCTCTTCTTCAATATTTTTGCATAACACACACCTTGACAGTCCAAAGAACCCCATCCTCTTGAATTTATCAGCTATAAGAACCTTCTTCTACAAGACCGCCCATGAGAAGGTGCCCGCCTTGGGAAGGCAAGCCCAGTCCCAACATAGGTGAAAAGGTAAAGGGGAGATAGCCATTGTGGGCCCAAGCACCCAATACCCATCCTTGGCATTGTATTGTCCTGACACCACTTTCACCCACACTAGTCTGTCCTCACCATCCTAGATGTTTAACATTCTTTTGTTCAGTTCCTAGAGCAGTCTATCTATCACCATAGGATGTATTAGTTCCAGTCCAGGGATCTTCCACTCCAATTTCCTCACCCCATGCCTATTAGCCTCCACCAAGTAGTCATGTAGGGAGCACCCCCACCTCTGCTGGAACACCACCTTTGCCTCATTAAGCCCCAAGAAACTATCCAAACTCAGATAGCCTTGCCATGAGTCTTCCCAAAATAGCATAGTTCTCCTGTCGTGGACGTCCCATGATAAGTGATTTAGAATGAGGGGACGACATGCCTTCATGAAATTCTAGATCCTCGACCCATTGGGAAGCCCCTCAGCTAAAAAAATGCTCCTTTGATTTGTGTTGACCAAATATTTGTGCTAGAGAATACACGCCCATCATGCCTCACTTTGAGAATACATGCCCCAAATAAAATTTACACCAAGGGCCTAGTTTTGGTTCATTAAATCCCTCAACCCCACCCCACCATTGGCCTTGGGCTTGTAGATTGAGTCCCATGCAATCAAAGGACACTTTCTGTCTTCCGAGGTGCCCTGCCAAAAGAAGTGCCTCATTCTCTAATTGATCTATGTAGCCTTGTTCACGAGAAGGGCCAAGACAGACATAAGGTAAATGGGTAGGGCAGAAATAACTGCTTTTAAAATCAATATCCTTCTAGCCCAAGACAACCATTTACCTCCCCAAGTAGAATTTTTTTTTTTCAACTTGTTGAACAATGGATCCCACAAGGGTCCCAACCATATCCCTTTAACAAGTGGGAGACCAAGATATGTTGTAGGGAGTTTACCAATTATGAAGTTTAGTATTCCAACCACCTCTTGAGCTCTTCTTCCATCCATGTTTAAAAAGAAATTTTCAAATTTGGCATCACTAATTTTCTACCAAGAAGCCTCCCTATAGCAGTTAAAAATCCATCTTAATGCTACAACCTCACCTTTTCTTGGCATTGCAAAACACATATCATCAACAAACTGCTGATGTGTTAGCGCTAAAATCTCACTTGTATCTTGAACACCTTTAATTAGGTTGTTTGCAACAACCTTCCCTAGAGCTCTTCCCAATGCTTCTTCCATTAGAATGTATAAGAACGGAGACAATGGATCTCCTTGTCTCAGTCCTCGTGATGCTTCACAAAAACCCTCTGGATCTCCATTCACTAACACTGAAAATATAGGAGTAGAGATGCAGGTGAATATCCATGCCATCCAATTGTTATCAAAGCCTAATTTCTCCAATACTTTGCACAAAAATCTCTAGTTTTCCATGTCATATGCCTTTTTGATATCAAGTTTGATCAACATAGCATGAGCTTTGCTAACTTGGAGTGAATGTATGGCCTCTTGAGCGATAATTACCCCATCCAAGATAGAATGCCCAGGTATGAAACTGGTTTTTTTTTCAAAGATCGACATTGGAATGATCACTTTCAACCTGTTGGATGTTACTTTTTCCAATATTTTGTAAAGTGTGTTACAAAGGGAAATTGGCCTAAATTTGTTTAGAGATTAGGGATTCTTTGTCTTTGCGATCAAGGCCAAAAAGGTGGTGACTTCCCTAAGAAATCCACCTGATGCCTAAGCCTCTTTGAGCGCCTCCATCACCTCTATACCAATGAAGTCCTAGCACACCAGAAAGAAGCAGGTAGGAAAGCCATCTGGACCTAGTGCTTTATCAAGGTGTAGCTGGAATGTTTCATTCTTGATCTCGTCCTTTGTGAATGGTCATAACAACATTCTATTCTACTCCTGTGACACCATTGATGTGATCCCAGCCAAAATTGCCTCTTGAGCCTACAAATTTGAACCTTCCTAATTGTTTAGGATGTTAATGAAATAATTGACCATCTCAGCTACAATTTCCTTTGGATCCACAATCGTCTCTCCATCCACCATTTTTAGGTTGCTTATTTTGTTGACCTCCCTTCTGACTCACGTCAAGTGATTGAAAAACTTTGAGTTACGCTCACCATCTTTAATCCATAACAACCTAGACTTTTGTCTCTAGAAAATTTTCTCTCTTGCTAGAACCTCCTCTCAATCCTTCATCAACGCTTTCTCCTTTAGGTACAAATCTTCATTCACACGATTTTGTAGAACACTCTTATTGATAGCTTCTAATTACTCCTCCAATATATTCTTCTTCTCAAAGATGTTACCAAATGTATCCTTGTTCCATGATTTAATCTTATGCTTTAGTAATTTTAGTTTACTCACCACTTTGAACAATTGATTGCCCATAGGTTGGAACTTATTCCACCAATTTTCCATATTTTCAATAAAGGTGGGATCACATAGCCACATTTTCTTGAAATGAAAAGGACACATTTTCACCTTCTCTCCTTCCAACACTAGGAATATGGGATAGTGATCAAAATTAGAGAAGGGAATAATTCTACCTTCAAGTGAGAAAGGGAGCCTGGTTAGATCCCCCATGAAGAGAAACTATCCATCTTTTCAGGTATACTGCAAAAACCCAGCTCACAATTTGTCTATGTATATGTGCCATTTTCCAATTGGATATCAATGAGCTTATTTCTGTTAACAAATTCTTCATAGTCTGCTTGTGATTGTAATCTTCTGCTTACTCCCCCCCACTTATCCTCTTAACACAAGATCACAATGAAGTCCCCACCTAGAATAAAATATCCATCCATGTTGGCCTTCATGAACTACTCTAGTTCCTCCCATGTTCTTTTGAGTAGACAATTTGTTGGCCCATATACATTGATTACCGTAAAGGCCAAGCATGAGGTGAAGCTTCTTACCTTGCTTGCAAACAAATTCCTCCCATTCACCACTTTTTCCACATGCAAGCCAAATGGCTCCCACATTGTACTGATACCCCCAAACACCCCTTTTGCTTCCACAAATGAAAATTTCCATAGTTTCAGCTGCTGGTTCAATTTTCCTACTTCCTTCCCTAATTTTGATTTGTAAATGAGCATGGTATCTATTTTCTTGTCTCCTAGAATTTTTTTAAGAAAACACTTTTTGTTAGGAGCGTTTAAGCCCCTAACATTCCAACTTATGATTCTCATTTCTCCTCGGGAAGGGACCCACCCTTCCTTGATCTCAGATACATTGTTATTTTGGTTTTCCAGTTGCCTCCCTAGCTATAAATCTTTTCTCTTCATTCGTCTTCCTCTCGACCTTTTTCTTCTCTCCACAGTCTGGCATGCATTTTCCACAAGGCCTAGCTTGTACTCCTAGATTTGCTTCTTCTATGTCTTTTCATTCCACTCTGCCTGCCTCCGATTATTCAATGCATTCCAGTGGTTCTTTGAGTTCTCCCTCCTCTAGCACCCAGTCCTCTCCCATCACTGATTGTTGGTTAGTCTAGTCTGGTTCCACCATTTTACCTTCCCAGTCCACAACTACCTCCTTATCATCATCATTTTGATTTGGGTGTGAGGCTTCTCTTGATAGCTCCCTTAGTTCATTTCCCACACTCACAATCAATTTCCATTCCTGGTTCAGAAATTCCCATCGGATTGCATCATCCCAAGCATTTGACCTTAAGAACAAACCTTGATCATCCTAAACCTCCTCTAGCTATACCATCCTTGTTTTTTCATGCGCTAGAACCTCTTCTACTTGATTTTCTCCTGCATTTTTTAGTTCCTCTACACCCTGCTGAGTCTGATTGGCTCCTTTCAAAGACCCCTCCCCTTCTTCCATCACCCCTTTCCCTTTTTGATCCATGTCGGTATTGCTCCTATATCCACCCCTCTTCCAAACTTTCCATACCGTGTCTTGACTATGGGAGAAATTTCAAGCTACTTTTTGAATCCAACTATGTCCATTAGGACATACCTTGATCTCTTCCCACAAGGTGCTCCAGGGCATGATCTCCAGTGTAATATGCATTCTTCCTTGATTCCCATCACTGATCAACTCCTCATCTATCCCCACCACTAAACCAATCGCCATTCCAATGTGTTCCAGGGCATTGTGATTCCATAATTATGTTGGTACATTCTCTAGTTCAACCCATACTACTATCTTCTATGGCGTAAAGAATCCTGGGTTGAAGTTAGCTTCCCAATAATTGAAATAAAATCCCTTCCCATATGTTCTAACTTTCAAATTTCACAAATTTTAAGTCCCCATTTCAAAAAATTTGCCTCTGCACATTTAGAAATGCACCTAAGAAATTTGCCCAAGTGACCCACTTTGGAGGGTCATAATTTAGTGCCCGTCAATTTTCTTGCAAAAACTCTTTGTAGACCCACTCATATGACATATGTGAACATGCATGTCAATTTTCAGCTTCCCACTATGAGTTTTGATAGGGTTTTGAAAAGAAAAGCAGGAGGGTTTTTACACTTTTATGTATGCAAATTCTCTATTTTGCAAAGTGGCATCCTATTCGATCTTATATTTTTCAACTGGATGATCATCAAGTCCAAATTATTGTTACTCTCCATTATCCATACCAAAATGTACTCCTTGGTCTAGTTTTAGAACCTCACGATAAGATTTGATATTTTTACTAGGCCAAAACCAAACACAATTTATTCAGTTTTGCACTTGCACTTTCTGAAACTCTTCAAAGTGGCCAACTTTGACCTTCAATATCTTTTGAAGATTGACGATTGAATGAAATATCTCTTGTACACATAGTTAGTGTACCTAAATGAGCTTGTGTTTCCAGTGGTAGCCTCTCAGGAGTTGATTTGTTATTTTTTCAATGAGGTGACCCCTTGAGTTTTAATTGGTTTTGAACAGCTACAATTACAGAAAAGTTCAACTGAGCAACTTTGCAATTGAATAACTTTCACCTCAGGATCCCTTTTGCTGAGCCATCTATTATACTCCATTCTCCAGTCAGATGTCTACCTTTCTGTAAGTTTTCATTGCTCCATGAGGTCATTATACCAGTTTCCCAAGGTGATTCCAGAGCCAACTAGACCAGTTTTGAATATTGTTCAAAAATGTTAGAAAGCAAGTTTTAATGACAACCTAGTTTATCTTTTCACCTCAAATGCACTCAAAGGCTATGTCTGATCAATTCAAGGGAAAATTTGTTTGAAAACAATTTTTTTTTTAGCCTCATCCAGAAAGGGAACCGACATATGTCACATAGCTTCATGAGGGTATTCAACCATTCGAGTATAGTGAATCACATATCTTGCATATTGATTCAGATGCTTGAGTGCCACATTATTGATTTTGAACTTTGAGATACAAGCTCTTCACACCTCTCTTCTAGACACAGGTATGTTGGTAGAACTATTATGATAACTTTGTCAATTGAAGTTGAATCTAAAGAAGGACAAAGTATCATTGTTTGAAGAAAGTAATAAAGGTGATTTTGTGGGTGGTGGCTTACTTGAATTTACCATAGCATAAAGTCACAATACGTTTTAATTTTTATTCACTATTTGGACAACCACATGATGTTGGTGATGCAAATTACTCTATACAAGATAATTTGTTCAAGTTTCTTTTAACACAGTACATATTGGTGCCTTACAGTTGTGACTCAAATTTGAAAAAAGGATCCACTTTAGTATGAATTTGATTTAGATTTCTTTTCCCATAAGGATCAGATGAAGATTAGAAAAGCGAAAACATTCAAACAAGAGATGCTTGAGATTCTTATGGCGATTTTAAAAAAGACAAAGGTGGCCTAGACACATCAAGTGAAGATGCTTTGGCTGCTCACATGAATACAGGTCTTGGAGACTATAAAAAAAATGAGTAATGTGTTGATGTATTTAAATACCTTATGCCATATGCAAAGGCCTTTTCAAGAAATGGCTTAGTTAAACTCGGGAGGGTCTTGAGAGTTATTCGCAAGCAGTTTCCACAACCACCTGAAGCACTTTGATATTGTAATATGAAAATAAGTGTTTGAATTCCTAGTCAAGGCATGTGAAATTTAAAAGGATCAAACAAATGTGGTTCCATGGAACACCATTGCCCATCCAAAGCATCAAACTGCATGTATAACATATGTGTTGATAAGTTTCAGAAAATTTCAAACAAATGCAATCTACAACTAGGATGCAATTTGAATTTGATGTAAGGGATCATTTGACATTGCAAGGAAGTATTTTCAAAAACGTGCTACCAATGTGAAGGAAGCTAAGGGAAAAGGGCACAAGAGCCTATTGAGAAAACAAACCCCTAAATAAATGTGGTCTCATGGAACTCTGTGATTGTAGTACACATGATAGATACATTGAAAAGTCTTGAGTAACCTTCAAACAAATGAAGTGGCCATCACCAGGTACATGATTTAGGGCAACGAGCCATGAACCAACAAACAAAAGATTAGGGTTTGTCCTCATCGCTCGTCATCAGTTCATCACACGTTGGTGCCCATATTTTCCCATCCAACCAGTGATGAGTGATGGTCATCGCTCATCATGAGCTTTTCTCCCATTTATTTCACTCAACAGGTGATGGTTAATGGCTGAGCGAAGTCTAGTGGGCCCATGGGTTTCATGAAAAGCAATGCCCGATGAATTTTTTAAAAATGCTTTATCTTTCTCATTTTAAAAGGGGCTAACATTTAAATAAATGTTGAAAAATAAACACGGGCTAATATTTTAATGTGATCCTAGAGTGAAATATCAAATATTTCACTATGAGATGAAAAGCACAGGAGCATCAAGTAAGAATTGAAGGCACGAGGGAGTATTTTCATGTGAAGTGAATTTAATATTCACTTAATGATTGAAAATAATTTTTGTTAGGTTGCAAAGTGAATTTATTCACTTTGAAAACAAATATTAGGTGTTGGGAAAATATTCCAATCAAGAGAGTGCTCGTGAAATTCTTTATTAAAAGGATTTCACATAAAACAAGCATTTTGCTGGAATGTAAAGTAAGTAATTTCACTCAATTAGTGAAATGTTTTCACTAAAATGAAAATGGGTGAAATTGAATTTTTCCAAGAAGATTCTATATAGACAAATATTTTAAACAAAGTGTTTGAAATATTATGGCACGAGCTACAATGAATAAAATATTCACTATGCAAGTAAAAGTGTTTTCTATTGGTTGGGAAGTGAAAACTTAAGATGTAGCTACAACAAAGGAGGAGAAATGAAATGTTTTCATGGGAAAAGAGATTTTCACTATAGGGGTAAACTGACTATGAGATTTTCATGACGGAGTGATCTTTGCTGTTGCAAATTGGAAAAGGAAAAATGGAGGAAAAATTTATTGTTGCAAAGGGAAGAGAGAGGAGAGATGCTTTTTGAGTTTGTTGATGATCAATGGTGGATGAATATTCCAGATGGCATCTTTGGATCAATTTTGGAGCTGCTTCTATTTCCTTTTATTCTCTTCTTCTCTCATTTGTAGCCTGGGTTCCATTTTTCTTAAAGCTGTGAAAGGCAGGAAGAATTTTTAATGATAGGGTGAATTATAACTATCAGTCAATTAATCTGAGGTGTTAGTGTTCTGAATTGAGTCTCATTGATATATTTTATCCTATAATTGTCTCCATGGCTGAAATTTAATGCTCTTTTGAATTCAATAATAAAAGATATCTGATTCTTTTCATGTACATCTGCTGCATTTGAGTTGCAATAGTTGTTTCCTTATGTAATGTGAATGATGTAATTGCTTTAATGAATGACAACTACATTTATCATTGCCTATTGTTCAAGGAATAGTGTAATTGTTTCAACAAATGTGACATTAGTGTTGTGTTTCCAGGTGGATTTGTAAGAATGGTTGTACTAGATAATAATTCAGTGGTCTTGTTGCCATAATGTGATAAGAAATTGCAAAGATTTTCCGAACATGCTCAACATTGTAGGATGAAGTGTTGGTTGTCTGACTCTGTAGCCTTCTTCTTGGAATTGGTCAATTATTATGCTTATGTTGTTTTCATTTTGGTCCCAATTCTTTAAATCAAAACCATTTCAATTATATTTTCTGAATTATGTGTGTTATGTTATCCATGCTAGTTAATGAAATTCACTCAATATCTTAGCCAATGTTGAGTGATATTTTGTGTTTCTTAGCATATTTCTACGAGAGTATTATCTGTTAAGAAATATTATATTAATTGTTTGTCTAAATCCTTAGGTGTTGCTAAAGGGTCACCCCCTAGGTCTTACAGAGCCTGAAGTGTAGGGGGAATGTGTGTTAATTCCATTTCCTGTCAGTTGGCCAAATCCATCTTTGAATCTAAACATAAGAATTTGTCTAGTTTTTAGTATTCAATTGATCTATTGATTTGGAGAACCGACAAAATGGCAACTCTGCTGGGGAGAATTTTGAATCTCTAGTTGTAGATTGTTCTATTACAGAGCCATATCATTTACATAGAGTCAAGAGTTTGGTGAATTTGAACATCTTTAGTCAGATAGTTGAGAAGTTCTTGGACCTAGAAAAGAGTTGTTGTACCAAAGATCAAAGGATTTGAGTATGACTCCGCTGTTGGGGAAAACCAAAAATGAGATTTACTCTTGAAGATTATTCCTCTGTGAAAGGAGGTGGGGACTCTGTCTAAAGAACCAATTGAATTGTGAAGAAGATTTCCAGATTTGTAAAATCTGTAGTCAAGAAGAAAAGTTAATAGCTACTCTAAATTTGTAGGTATTCTCATAAACTTAAAGAAAGCATTATCATGTTTCAAGGCAATTTATGAGAAATTTTCAAGACTTGAGATCATAAATGGTTCCCTATTAGATGATATTGCATTAAGAAAGGGAACAATAGTAGTTCTTTTCATACTTCTAATATGTGATGTGTAATATTTGTAATTATTTGAGAAGTATGTTTATTTTGAATTATGCCTCTGAGAAAGCTTTAAGGCATAAGGATTCAATCTATCTTTTAGAATCATGGTTTAATTAGTAAATGATGCAATTGATAACCATGTATAAAGTTGATACTGATTGAATTTGAATATAAGAGGGTTTCCCTATGTAATAGCAAGTAAAAGTATGCAAGGAAAATAGTCTTTATCATGCCCTCAAAGGGATTTCTCTATTGGAAGGTATATGCCATTGGATTTTAGTGGCATTAAATTTTTCCCAAACTTGATTCCTAAAATGTTTAGGAAGTATTTTCCCAAATTCATAGGGAAAAGTTCAGAGTTGGCCTCTAAACACCTGCAAACATCTATGGATGTGATGGGGGATTATGAAGTGAATCATGAGGAAGTTTACATGAATCTTTTTGTTGAATCCTTGAAGGATGATGCCAGGGATTGGTTCTCATTTTTATTTGCATGTTCTATAGCTTCATGGAATCAGTTTATGACAACCTTTGTTGAACAATTTGGTGAAAGGGTAAATCCAAGTGTAGTAAGAAAGAACTTTATGGAAATCCATATAAGTCAGATGAGTTGGTCTATGTTTTCAATCTTAGATTTGTAAAGGAAATAACAGATATCCCTGAACACATAAGGCCAAACAATGCAAAATGTTTGGTTGTGTATTTAGGAGCATTTGATAGTAAGATGGGCTTCTTGTTGAGAGATAAAGAGCCTTCTACCTTAAATCAAGCATATCAAAATGCCATGGATATTGAGAATAATTTGAAGTACTCAACGATGAAAGGGTATTTGGTTGCAAGTGTTGGTTATTTCAACACACCTCATGCAAATAGAATTCAAGTATCAGACAATGGAGATAATTGTCAAGATGACAATGCTTTTGCTATTATGATTTCTCCATCATCATAGTATGAAGATCATAGTGAGCTCCAAGATGAATTTCAACAAGATTTGAGCAATGTTGATCAAAGGTATTTTGTGCAATAATTGTATGAAATGAAGAGACATGAGAGAGAATCACCATATACAATATTTTTGAGATTTTTGGATGCTTTGATAGAAGTCCCCAAAGATTTCAGACCTGAGGATTATGTGTGCATTGATTTTTTTTGCAAGATTTATGAATTTGGGTTGAGCACTTTGCAAGAGGAACTAAAACCCCATAGCTTTGATCAAATTCTTGATTGGATAAAGATTGTAGAATCAACCAAATGTGGTTATGCACAAAATGTGGATTCTCAAAATGCAGACAACATCTGTCCTCTTGAGAAAAATTAGATAATAATGCAAACAAGTGAAAAGAATATGTCAAAGGATGAACATTGTAATCAACTTACAATTAGCA
>VDFB02031826.1:0-55848 GCA_007258455.2 Sequoia sempervirens | reverse complement strand
AGTTATATAATATTTTATATATTAGTAATATATATATATACATTAAGTAAAATATAGAAATAATATTTAAATATTATACATAATAATATAATATATTATATATTAAATTATAAACTATATTGTATATTCTCAAGTAGATATATTAAAATAAACTATAAAATATTTATTACATTTTATATATCATATATTATAAAGTGTATAAATTTTTTAAAATCATATATAAACCAAATCAGATATCCATTTTGAAACGGATATCCGATTTGGTTTATATATGATTTTAAAAAAAATTATACACTTTATAATATATGATTTATAAAATGCAATAAAAAAACAGATATACGATTTGAAACAGATATCCGATATTTTTGACACATAATTTATTGCCTAGGGATTAGCCTCGGGATTGCTTTGGTATTTGGTTTGGACATGCCAATTCTAAGAAGTCAACGCAAAAAATGTGTTTGACAACTTACCTTGTTTTTCTAGACTTCGTCCATGTGGCTGACGACTTTATTTTTAGCCAAAATTGATGAAACGAAAAGGGTTTGTAGAAGAGAATCTCAGCTTTCCACCAATATAAATTATTCTTTACTTTGAATTTAATAAATAATTATTATTTATTTTCTATTAGAATTACGACTAAAGTCCTGATTGATAGGTTGATTGAAAAACATCTATAACTTTCAAATGGATATATATTTTTTGAATCCAAGATATGTGTCACATTCTATGTTTTGCATACTATAGGATTAAAAAAAAAAAAATGAATTTTATGAGGTTTTAACCAAGTTAAGGTGGTCGACATAATGATTTATTTTTTAAAAGTTGTAATAAAAAATTCATAATTAATTATTTACTTGGAAAAATTACAAAAAATATCACATTCTGACATGAGTCCTCTACTTATATCTAAAATCTCATAAAAAAATATTATCATTTTATTATGGTTAGGTGGTAGAACGACACCTACTTCTTATTTTTTCCTGAAATTTAAGTAATACTGCATTGAAATTTCAAATTTTCACCAAATAGATTTTGTTTTTAAAAAACTTAACCTAGTAGTTTAGAAACTACATTCAATTTCCCATAGATTCTATTCTTACATGTTTTTGAAATAATATAAATAACTTATTCAAATTTTTATGTCAAGTTGCCTAACTCTGATTTTTCTGAATTTTCATTGCCACTTAAGGGCCTGTTTGGCATACCATGATCCTGCACATACCCATGTATAGTGGATAAAAAAAAATGTACGCCAATGTTCTGGAATCTTCCTAGACTTCACGTGATCTTCGAACTACTCTATCTTCTGGAACCTTCCAACTTCTCTATAAAAGGATGACCTATGTAATGCATTTTGCAATCAATACAAGTCACTTTGTGCAATAGCACGGTTCTGAAAAGTGTCTTGAGTTTTTCCTCTGCCCACTCACATTAGCGGCATTTGTCAAACAATTCACGTGCCTTGTCTGTGCGTCCATACTTGGCGTACAATCTGTCAGGCCACTTGCAAATACATCTAGCAAATGACCTACGGATCCTTTATGACTTGACGGATGTTCATACCCTGTTGCAAATCTCCCATTTTGGTGTAGGTACAAAGGATGCTGGAAAAAGGTTGTGGAATTTGGTTTTACACCTGCTACTTGCATTTGCTTGAAAGCTTTTAATCCCCTCCCAACAAATCCATTTACAGCACACCCTGCAATGCAGTAATTGTATTATAGTACTAGTGCCTTGTCTATTGCTTCCTCCCTGGTATTGACCTTTCACTTCTCTAATTTGGCGAGCTGCAACCTAAAAATAAGGTTTCCATGGTGGTTTTAGGGTATGTTTATAAAAATGAAAACTACTGCCAAGATTCTAATAATGAGCACATTTAGGTTTTTAACATTACCGCATCCTTTACCCTTCGTAGTAAAGTATATATCAACATAAATAATATATATAATTATATTTTCTTTTATATTGTAGATGGTGAAATCCTGCAAATTGCTCAAAACAAACAACACACATTAGCCTATTAGTTTAAAACAAAGCAAATAACAACATCCATATGAAATAGTACATCAATGCTTTCAAATGCAAACAAATGATAAATGTAAGCTAAATGAGCACATGAAAAACATGAAGTAGGTCATCTCATATTGGATTGGTGCTTCTATGGAAACAAGCCCTTTCCCAACCCTTGATCAAGCTAAGCTAAATGATGGAATTGCTATGAATGTGATATGAAGATGGTGTGGGCAAAATCAGTTCTCAAGGAGAGTGACTTTGCATATGATTTGAAGATGAAATTGTGGAGTTGTGGAGATGATGAAGGATTTGCTCAAAGTTGAAGCTTCTATTTAATTATTTTCAAATGCTAAGAGTGCCAAACATGGAGGATGTGGGACTAAGATTGGACAAATGAGAGGAAGACACTTGTAAATTGGTGAGTGGTTGATGCATGTGCAAGATTTGGGAAATGTGCCCAAGAGGGGGAAATTTGAATTCAAATTTGAGAGTTAATGCTTAGTGGGGGACATGTAAGAGTTTATTAATTGCTTTGTTGGATGTACATGCCCAATTGGTTTTGAATTCAAACTTGATAGAATATTCCATGTTGAGTGAAAATATTGGATTTAATAAAACAATAAATGGATTTATTGGTGCAAGTGGCCAAATCTAGAGAATGCAAGTCAGTAAGTTTAGCATTTAATCAGGATTAGATTAAATTAATGATGATTAGGTTAGCTTAATGGTGTTTAGATGATTTTGACTTTTAGGACTTAAATATTTGATTTATTTAAATCAAAAAATGATGGAAGATGCATTTTTGAGATTTTAATTAAATAAAGTTTGATTTATTTAATTAAAGGATGATGGTGAGCCTTTGATTTATTTAAATGCATAACCTTAGGACTAAAGACCTGATTTTCCTAGCGAATGGATTTGCTGCATTTGATTTATTCAATGAGCGGATGACTATGCATAATGCTAATTTTGCATGTCTACATTTTGCCCCTCTTTGAAGCAATGCACTTGTTGCATTGGTTCAAAGAATAATCTTACCATGATCAAAATTTAAATTTTTATTTATTTTTCAGATGCCCTAGCGAAAAGAAGTACACTGGTACATTGCCCCCTTGAGAGATCGAGCGAAAAGATTCGATTTGAGGGTTGATCTCGCAATAAAGAGGTTCAAAATGGATGGTTATGGACACTGATGCAAATGAGATGATTTTAAGATGCTTAGAATAACAAATCTATATTATCCTAAACAACTTAAATGATGATATGATGTGATGATGGATGAGATGGATGATGTGATATGCTATCATTATGCAAATGTATGATTTATGCAGATGCTTAGACTAACAGATCTATATTATGATGATGATTATGCATGTGAGATGATATGTAGAATACTAATGATTTATGGATGCATGATGGATGCATGATGGATGCATTGGATGCATTGGTGATGATGTTAGTGCAGAAATGAGATGATGACAAGAGGATCCCACAAGTCCATGATCGGACGAGACTTTATTAGAGATGATGATGATGATAGATGATGATGAGGGTATGTGCAGGATCATGGTATGCCAAAAAGTGGCAATATTTGTAGGGTATGTGGCTGACGACTTTTTTTTCACCCAAAATTAATGAAACGAAAAGGGTTTTTAGAGGAGATTCTCAGATTTCCAAAAATATAAATTATGATTTAATTTGAATTTAATAAATAATTATTATTCATTTTCTATTAAATTACGACAAGTCGATAGGCTGATTGAAAACATCTATAACTTTCAAAGCGGTATCATATTTTTTGAATCAAAACATGCATCACATTCTATGCTTTACATACTATAGGATTAAAAAAGAAAAATTAAATTTCATGAATTTTTGACCAAGTTAAGGTGGTGGAACATCGAGTTTTATATTTTCTAAAAAGTTGTAATAAAAATTCATAATTAATTATTTACTTGGAAAAAATTAAAAAAAATATGCATCACATCCGGACATGAGTCCTCTACTATATATAAATCTTACAAAAATAATTATCATTTTATTATGGTTAGGGTAATTAGACACCTCTTTCTTATTTTTCCTGAAATTTAAGTACTCTTTGCATTGAAATTTCAAATTTTCACCAAATTGATTTTATTTATTTATAAATAAACCTAGTATTTTAGAAACTACATTCAATTTTCTACAAATTCTATTCTTACATATTTTTGAAATAATATAGATAACTTATTCAAATATTTACGTCAAGTTGCCTAACACTGATTTTTCTGAATTTTTTGCCACTTAAGGGCCTGTTTGGCATACCATGATCCTGCACATGCCCATGATGATGATAGATTTTCTTATCAAGGATTGGGATTTTAAAAGGGCTACTTACCTTATGTTTGATAACACACATAGATACAATGCATCAAGGTATAAAAAACCAGGATGACGTTGTACCTAGTGCGATGGACTTTGACTCGACAAACATATAAGATTATTCTTGTTCACACTTGACATACAGAAACCTTGCTAGGGCATACCTAACAAAGCAAATATTCACCAAGTTATTTTACAAGAATGTCCAACAAGCAGAACAGACAAAAGATAATGATTGTTGCCCCATTCCTATCTCTCTAAATCATTCGTTTGGATATCATCGAGAGGTCCTCGGAATGAGCACAATAAGATAAATCAAAAGAAAAGATCAAGCATGCAAACAAGCCAATGTTCTTCATACCTTCAGCCAGAGGGATGTGTTTTGATAGGATAAGAATCCAAATGATATCCAAAATGATGCCCATTGTCGGAACGATATATCCTAGGACATGCATTGTATAGGATGATGATGGTTTGATAAGTTGATTGATAGGTTGTTGATATAAGGTTGACTGACATGTTTGCGACTGATCAAGAGTTTAATTTTGTTTTAAAGGTTTGTTGTTTCAATTTTGATTTTACGATTGAAGATTGATTTTGCTGACTGTTGTGATTGTTTCTGTTTGCTTTGCCAAAGGATGAAGGTGATGATCAGTTTATTATGGATGATTGATTATTGCGGGTGAAAGAAAAATGAGGTGGATGGATTTTTCAAATATTTGGATTTTTTAACATTTTGAAATGTTTTGAGTTTTGATATTTTAGATTTTTCAAATGTTTTGATTTTTTTGTGTTTTGGGGTTTTCCGAGATTTTATGAATGTTTTTGGATTTTGATGTTTTGGATGTTTTTGGATTTTGATTTATTTATTTTTTGAATGTTTTTGGATTTTGATGTTTTGAATGTTTTTGGATTTTTATGTTTTGGATGTTTTTGGATTTTCTGATGTTTTGATGTTTTTGGATTTTCGCATGATTTTGACGATTTGGATATGGATATGTCTGATGATATCAGTGCTCTATTTGGGATTTTGTTGAAGACTAAGCTAAGGTTGATTGATCGAATCGATGGATTGATGATGATGATAACATTGTTGAGGACACACAACAATGCAAGGATTTGATTGATCATGATTGATGATGATAACATTGTTGAGGATGCACAATAATGCAAGGATAGTGTTAAGCAACACAAGGATATCCCGAGATGATTTTTTGATTGGATTTGATTGATCATGATTGATGAAGCTTGATTTGGAACAAAAGTTCTTCGAATGATTTGATGTGATGTTTAATGGGTGTATTAGATGTGACTGATAGTGATTATTTGGATAGATGTTCGATGAAAGATAAAGCTTTGATAAGGACATGTTTTTTTTGTCAAAATGTGCCATGGGCTAGTGCTTCAGATTTTGGATTGCAGATGCTTTGACCAATTTGATTTTACATTTTCCAATGTTTGGATCACCACGTAAGTTGGAGGATATAGATCAAGATTTATTCCTAAAGCGAGATCTAAATATCTACCCCCAGTGTCTAACAATGTACGGAATGCCATGGATGGATGCTCAGATAGGTGTATGGATGGATGTGGATAAGCACGCAAAGGATGCAAAGGATTATCTTGCAATAAGATAAGGTGTTTGGATAAAGAAAGCTCTTTGGATAATGCTTCATGGCTCAGATAATGTTGCATAGGATAGGATCAATGAAAATGTCCCATGTCAAGATGTTTTACCACAAGAAAGCGTAAAGTGTGCCCCAAACTTTGATCAAGATCAAGATAAACCAAATGATGGATGCAAGTGGATGAAAATGGATTGGATAAATGGCTCATGGATGAATGGATTTATTATGGCTGAGATTGATGGAATGTTGGATTTATTATGGATGGGATGAGATGCTTTCAACTAAACTGGTGCACGTAGATGCTCGATTCTACACATGGCACCTATTTGCCAGGCTTTCATCATGGTCTTGCCCAAAGCACCACCGTAGTGGTTTTCACTGGAGGATGATTTTTCTCTTTACTATTTTCCATCCTTTTTCTGATTTTTTTGGATTTTGTGCTTTTTTTGCTTTTTTTTTATTTTTTCAAAAGATTTTAAGCTCATGCTGAATCATAAGGTGTCGCTGACGTAAATGCCCCTGTCATAATGTGCCATCGATAGCCGGCTTGAAGAATATTTTTTGCTAAGATACACACACTTGAATGCAACTTTTGGGATTCTTGATCTGCTTCGTCGATACCAGAGTTAACTTTGTCTTTGTGCGTACATCGTGATAGAGTGTCTGCTGAATCCTTATGATGAAGGGTTGTTGCCAATACACAGTTGATGTGAGAATTGGATATCATGTATGGAGGCATGGATGGAGTGTGTTTAGGGATAAAAAATGGATTCGTTGACAGTTTGGAACTTTTGACTCTCCAAACTTGGGAAGATGAACAATGATGGGTGGATACAGAAGTGTGCATGGAATTAGGACCAACTGCTTGATACACTTTGTACGTCACTTGAAAAGCCTGCTTTTTCTTTTGTGGACCTCTTTGATGGATACTTTTCCCATTTTTATTTTTCCCCATAGTTTCTTTGACTGATGGAGTTTGATAGGGATGATCTTTCTTTGTATTCTTTGGTATCCATATGTATTTGATTTGTCCATTATGCTTTTCTTATTTTTCTTTGATAGCGTTCTTTGTTCTTTGATTCAATTATTTCTTTTGACGTTGGTCCCAATTCATGGATGGGGTGATGGGTGGATGAAGATTCATGGCATGGCTAGTTGTAGCATTGGCAATGGTTTCACCATAAAGATTCTTTGTGCTCCCTATGTTGATGTTTTCTTGAGACGAAGTTGCCCCCAGTATGGTGGTAGTAGCACCTTCGTTCCTTGATTCTACTTGCTTCGAGATGTTTTGTTTAGTGAACGTGCTCTGACGAATGACCACTGTAGACGACATTGTTTCAATCTTCCACTCTGTTATCTCTGGATTATACTGTTTTGTCTGACTTGCTTCCTTGAGTGGATAATGTTTGATATCCTTATTCATGATGTCCTTAGTCTGAATTTTGGATATATTTGATCCTGATGTTGACAACTTTGTTTGGTTGTAGAAATCCATAACCTACTATTTTTGTGTGATAGTGTCAGGAGTAAAGAAATCCTGTTCTGAATGAAGATCATCTACGTGTCCATCCGTAGAAAGCATCTCATGGGTAGATGGAGAAGTATGTGCATCTTGCATAGATAGGAGAGTGTCCATTACATAATTGTAGTATCTTGGAGATACAAATTCTTGATCTTGAATGATTTTGGAATTGCTTTCGTCATGCTTTGGATCAAGTTCTCGACATGGGTCAATTCCACAGGATGGGTTTCTTATAAAGGTTTCTTGGATGTCATCATTAGACATGGTAAGTGGTTCAATATCTTCATGTGTCAAGTTCAAGTTTCCTTCAGTATCTGTAACCATGAGGTCAAAGGGGGTCAACATGTCTTGGAAAGGATCATTTGTAGAATTTGGTGAAAGATTTTGATCATGCTTTGGGATAAATTGTTTAGATATGTCCTCTAACTCATAAGGTGATGTAGAGACATTTTCAACATGATGATAGGTGAACGAATCATGCATTATGTCAATAGGATCAAATAATCCTAACACTCCTTGAAAGAGATCACTAAAAAGTGGCTCTTGATGTATGGTGAGTTGATCATCGAATTGTGTAGATACATCCTCAATGTGCTCCTTGATGGAGAGATTTTGATCATTGTTTTTGACAATTGTGGTGGAGAGATTGTGAATGTCTTCGACCATAGAGTCAAGTGATGTTGATATTTCTTGAATTGGCTCATTGTCGAGTATTGTTGGTGGATTTTGATCATGATTCAAAAGTGACTCTTGACATATGTCGATTTGATCATTGGATGAAGTAGACATAGCTTCAAGGTGCTCAATGATGGATTGATCTTGATCCTTGTTCTCAACAGTTGACATTTTTTGTGTTTATGCTTGTGTTTATTGAGTAGCTTGAGTGGCTTGAGCAGCTTGAGACGCTTGTTGCACTTGTTGAATTCGTGTTGCTTGTTGCGTGGCTAAGTATTGTTGGATGGCCTTTTGGTAGGCTTGGTGAGCTTTTAGCGCAATGTCATATTGTCTTACTACATTTGGTTTTGGTGGTAGTGATGGTGGATTTGGAATTGTGTTGGATGTAGTGATGAGTCATTGAGATATGTTTGGAGTGATCATGGTAATGAGGGGTTGAGATGTGATGGGTGTGATAGGGGTGGATGGAATGATCGAAGTGATAGAGATGGTTGGATTGACCAAGGTGATAGGTCCTTGGGAGACCATATTTTGATTTGTCGGGATTGATATTGTTATTTGCTTAGATACCATTTGTTGTTGCGATGTCGATGGTATAATCCAAGGATTTGATGTGATGGCTTGATGGGTGTTAGGTGGATTTATTTGGATGAAGTGATTGGTGTTAGGTAAAGGGGGAAGCCCTAAACCAAGGAATGATGTTGGTAATGGTGGTGGAGATTTCCCTTGGCGCAATGCCTCAACTATTTTGGAAAGTGCCACAATTTGATCTCGCCAAATTTTTTCTTCATTTCGATCTTGACTCCCAAGTGATATATTTGATTTGGCTCTTGTTTAAGAAGATTTGGAGTGTGTAGTTGTGTTTGATTTTGGACAATGTTCTGATTTGCGATGACACTCAAACTTGGTATGATAGGTTGAAATTGACCATTGTTCATGTTTGGAATATTCATATGATTTGCAAATGTATCCCTCCCAAAGTTTGCCAGATTCATGTTTTGAAAAATTGTGCTTGGTACCTTCTCATTCAGTTTGTAGGGATTTGGTGGGATGGCGTTCATTTCAAGGCTCATGCATTGATTGTTCAATTGATAGACTTGTAGGTTTGGACTTGGATTTACCATCAAGAAATGTGTTCCAATCTTTGATTTGGGCATACTCACACTTGTTGTTCTATTGACATTTGTCGAAGGTAATGGTCCCATGTATGGATTGTATAAGTGTGAGTTTTGATAATCAATCAGAATTGTAAGGCTTTGAAGATTCAATTGATTTGGATTACTCAAGATGGATGGATCAAGTTTGCATTCCATGTTCTTGTGTTTTGACCTTTTTGCAAAAGTGACCCATAAGGTTCTTAGGATCAATGATGAGATGAAGGATGAAAGGGGGTGAATGATATGAGTGTTGAATGTTTAGAGACTTTGGATCAATGCTAGACTTAGGGATTTTGATTTCAATTGGTTGATTTGAATGATGAACTTGTAAACCCTAAGATGTTGGATGTGATCTTTAGGATGAACTTTGTTCAAAGGATTGCTAATTCAATTAAATGTATGAGAAAGGATGCATTCCCATACATCTAACTAAATGAGGTGATTTTGATTTTGATGATGTGCCTAAGTCTAGAATGATTTTTCTAGAGCTCTAAAGTTGTTTGGTGGGATGGATTTCGATAAGTGTTTGAAATTTGGATGAAGTGTTTGATTTTGATCCTAAATGAACCTAGGAAGGATTTGTTTACTAAGCCAAGGTATTGAAGAACACACTTTTCTCTAAGAGTAATTTCAAAATCAAAAGACCAATGTTTTGCATGAAAATCATATGACCAAAAGATATCAAGCACATGTGTGGGGTCCAATTTGTTATCTTTGCTTAATAAGTTCTTTTTACCACAAACACACTTCTTGATTAGGTTTCAAACTGAATGTCCAATGTCACAACTTCTTTTCATCACACAAAGTGCTATGTGGAAGTTCCAAGAAATAAGGACAAGGGTTGCCTAATGTTGACCTTTGTAAGAGCAAATTAAGATGTAAACCCAATTACTTAGAAACCTCTAAGGACATAATCCCCAGGGTAAGCAATAGTTCTTGGGTTTTGTCAAAGGGTATTTTCTCTAACTAAGGGGTTTGAAATTTTGATGATGATGTTGAATGTTGGTTTTCCAATGTTTTTGATAAACGCACTGTGTTTTAAAATAAGCAATGTAACATCCTAGCTCAATTTGTATGTTTTTCTTGGTGGGCTTGCCTCATGCTCTTCATAGTAGAAGAGACAAATTTACATGCAACCAAGGATAAAATATAAAGGTATGTTAAGAATGAAGTCTTAACCTTTATATTTCAACCAAGATCAGACATGGCGAGTAACTTCTTGGAATCTAAGTTCCAATGCACCACTTTGATAAACTCATTGGATGGACTGGTTGGCAACTACAAACAAGGTTCTTAATGACACCACATCGGGGACATGGCACCTTGCGAGCATCCAACAAGCCACTAAAGGCTTTAATCAATCCTACTAGGGGCTCTTATACGTTTTACGGTAGTACCCCATTCTGAAAGAAACTGTACGACTAAGGCCTACATACCATGAGGACTTGACAGTTTAGTCTTATCCATTTGTATACCGGCCTGAATGAAAAACTGGTTGGAGTCGCCTTCGAGTTCTCCTTTCGGCTGTGTCTCTTAGGCAGGCCCCTCTAAAGGTAAACAATAGCGAGCAAGCACATCCGTAGTTCGATTGACCTTCATTTAGAAACAAAGGGAGAACACGCGCTATATACCTAACTCACACTCACAAAGTGTTTTGTCCAATTTTTTTTAAAACCCGAACTGAAGTGTGGAGGCAATCTTTTATGCAACTTAATGTCATCAACAATACTTTTGATTCTTAAGATCACCGTGAAGCATGAGAGAAGCGCATACGCCTTTTTAGGTGAGATTATTTTGCATAAAAGATTACAAAACATAAAAGACACATGTTCATTTTATCCTTCAAAGCCATGATTCGAGTTCGTTTTAAGCACCAAAATGAAATGTCTGAAGTTGCTTTGTTCAGTTTTAGCAAAAATTGAAATCTAGTAGGTGTCTAAGGTTTAGTTTTAATCCAACTTTGAAAAGATCAAATCAGTGATTTAGTTGGTCTAAAACAGAAAATTAAAGCAGTAAATGGAAGCTCCAAGCATTAAAAAATGCTTAATGAATTTCAGTTTCAATGTCCCATTCCTCCAAAGAATGCATCTTGCAAATGAAAAATCCGTTCTCTTTGCTTGTCCTTTACACCTTTGTTTTCCTTCGTTTTCTTTTCGCCTTCCTCGTTTGCATTGTACCTCCTTCATTAGTATTTGTACCTCCTTCGTTAGTGTTTGTACCTTGTGCCTTTTAAGCAAATGCATTTGTCAGGGGTAGAGTTGAATTCTGCAACTTTTGAACAACGTCCTCCATCAAAACAATAACTTTATTACACCCACGTATGGTCTGACTAGGTGATATCATCATTTTCAAAATCATCTTCAAAGGATTTGAAGAGATCTGCATCAGAAGGCTTGCAGCCATCAATAAAGATCAGTTTAAATCAAATCAAAATCTGAAATAAAGAACACTGTCATTTAAGATCATGTGTCACAGATCAACCTGCAAGAAGCAAATATGTTAAAGAAACTTGATTGCAAATAATACAAACTTTATACCAAAGATTCCCACCATCATTTTAAATCAAAATAAAATAAGATTATCTGTCATTCAAAATTATATGTCAGTGATTGAAAGATGTATCTGCAAAAAGTAAACATAGACATTGGATTGCGTCAAGATTTACTTGTGGGGAAGTAATTAACTTGGCGTGCTGTATGTGTGACCGTAGGGATTTTTTCCAAATAATGCGTAGAAAGGAATGGGTCATACTTTTTCAATGCCGTACTCATGGGACGTGTTTTCTATGTCCGTGATTGTAGCAATGCCCTATAAAATCTATTAAATGTGTTTTTTTTTTTTTTTTTTCAGAACAGATTCAAAGTATATGGAGGATAACAATAAGTATGGGCAGGAAGAGCACAAATATCAACATGAAAAAAATACTTAGTGGCGTGCCAGTCTCTCTAGTGGTGGAAAACACCTGAATTACCCAATAGGTGATAGAAAATGCTCCCAATGACTGAAATGTTGTCTCTCTAGTAGCTGATGAAGTAGGACGACCAACCGTCTATGCAATTGCTCTCAATGAGTGAAATTTTGGTTTCGCAGACCTTGCTAAAAGCTCCACAACGAGCCACCATTAGAATGTATTCGACTACTTTTGAGCAGCTAGATTTGACGATATGCGAAAATAGCGAGCAAATTTAATTATTACTATGTGTTTTCTATGTGAAGCGACAGGACAATAGGTTCTTAGGGATTCATTCATCAACTACAGGAAAATGTAGAAGCATAGACAAGGCATGTGAACTGTCTTGACAAAATGTGGAAGCATAGACAAGGCGTGCGAACAGTTTTTGATAAAATATGGAAGCATAGACAAGGCGCGTGACCTGTTGGATAGTCCGCCTGACAGAGATATGGTCTCATGTTTTCTGGAGAAATGTGAAAGCATAGACAAGGCGTGTGACCTATTGGACAGTCCGCCTAACAGAGATATACAAAATGCTTTGACTAGATGTCATTTCATGGAATACCTACCAGTCATTAGAATATTTAAAACTAATTCGATACCTACCATTCCCAAGTGAAGTTGAAGTACACGGACCAGTTGTCTATATACTCAACTTTATTTGGACAGCAAGTTATAGGGAGACACAGCAATTCCACGTGATTAGCAATAAAAATAAGAATAAACATAGTAAGCATACTTTCCACTGAATCTTATTCCACACGCAATAACAGGAGATTACATTTATTTCCTTTACCTCCACAAGTTTCTGTTAAGCAGATTTCAAAACACAAGTTGGCCAATGATGACAGATGTGTACTCTAACCTCAAATGTATTTGTAGTGACTCTACTTTTCATAAATGAAGGTTGTAACTAGTTCATAAGACTATCAGCATTTAATAGACAATAAAATTTCTTATGCATGTAGATCTACAGGTTTTGGGAATGCAGCCATACTCAACATGCATTTTATAAATGATGATAAAAGTTGACGTTTCCCTATATCCTTTATACTCAAAAGTAAATGGAATGGCATTTACTTCTACCCGAACACTTGATTAGATCTGCGTGATAGCTGTCTATTTGAAGTGCAACAAATTGACTCTTAGGATACAAGCAATGAATGATGTTAATTGGAGAAGAAAAATATTCCATATAAGGCATGCAACAGCACACTCCTAACCCCGCGCTGTGACTATACATCAACTCAAGCATTCATGACAGACAATAAAGTATTTTAAAATGGCATTAGATGTTTATTCTCTGCGCCAAGACCAAAGAAAGTTAAAACACTTTTTAAAAGCAGCTGGATAAAGAAAAAGATACGCAATCATAGGGAGATTGTTCCAAAGGGTACTGTTAGCTGGGGCAGCACTGGCCAGTCACCTCCTGCTACCAACAATGCTTGGGGAGTTGCTACATTTTCTTCATCACCTCCTGTTAATGCTGGACTGGGGAGCAACCGTTCAAATGTTAGTACAGCCCGGCCTTCATTTGGAGGAAGTGGTACTCGTCCATCAACTGCGGGAAGTGACCATTCTCATGAACCTGCTACTCCAAATGCATGGAGTTATGCATCAAGCCATCCCTCATCTCTCCTGTTTTGCAGATACATCAGTCAAATCAAATGTTCCATGAGGAGGATCTAGAACTTCACAGAAGCTGGGAGAAAATCATCCTCAGCCTGCTCAGTTTACTCTGACATCTGTTGATTTTCTAACTCTTGGGTCTGACAAGAACCTAGATTTTCGTCCACAGCAAGGCAATGCTTCTACTACACGACCAATGTTAAGCCTTCTCTGGCTGATTGAAATGATGAAGGACCTGTAGGTAAGGACAAACGACCTAGGGATATGTTAGCTCCAGATGAGGGACATGCACCGAAGGAAGGATTTCATAGGAAAACATTTGTACACACAGTTGATTCCTGGCATTATGATGATGGGGTTAGTAACCACACAGCTTCAAATCTAACAGAAGAAGAATGGCATAGGGACCAGTTTCCTCTTTAAATGGTGCAGGGCCCGATTTCTAATGATAGGATTTTCTATTACAAAATGCAGTCAAAATGCAGAAGCATAGACAAGGCATGCTAGAAAAGAAGCGAACATTCAAAGCACAAATCTGAAGTATAGACAGAGCACGTTAGGGAGGTTGCAAAATTTCAAAGCATCGATCATTCAATACTCAGTCTACTTCTTTGCTAGGTATAAGTTTTGTACTTTTGATTGAGCTTATGACAAAAAAATGACAAATAGATAGCATTAATCTACACTTAACACAGAGATGATTTAATGTTGTTTTATCTATTATCTATATGGAATAACACAAATCAATAGATTAAAACTATTAAAATGAAGTCATATCAATGCATTCGATAATACAATCATCTATTATTGCATTAAAAACATAAAGCGATGTAACAAAAACTCATAAACACTTGATTCATTCATTATATAGGCCATTCAACGCCTTCTCTCATGGTTGTGATAAATAAGGGCCCTCCTTCTAGCGCCAGAATGTAGATGGTGAAATCCTGCAAATTGGTCAAAACAAACAACACACATTAGCCTGTTAGTTTAAAACAAAGCAAATAACATCCATATGAAAAAGTACATCAATGCTTTCAAATGCAAACAAATGATAAATGCAAGCTAAATGAGCACATGAAAAACATGAAGTAGGTCATCTCATATTGGATTGGTGCTTCTATGGAAAGAAGCCCTTTCCCAACCCTTGATCAAGCTAAGCTAAATGATGGAATTGCTATGAATGTGATATGAAGATGGTGTGGGCAAAATCAGTTCTCAAGGAGAGTGACTTTGTATATGATTTGAAGATGAAATTGTGGAGTTATGAAGATGATGAAGGATTTGCTCAAAGTTGAAGCTTCTATTTAAGGATTTTCAAATGCTAAGAGTGCCAAACATGCAGGATGTGGGACTAAGATTGGACAAATGAGAGGAAGACACTTGTCAAGTGGTGAGTGGTTGATGCATGTGCAAGATTTGGGAAATGTGCCCAAGAGGGGGGAAATTTGAATTCAAATTTGAGAGTTAATGCTTAGTGGGGGACATGTAAGAGTTTATTAATTGCTTTGTTGGATGTACATGCCCACTTGGTTTTGAATTCAAACTTGATAGAATATTCCATGTTGAGTGAAAATATTGGATTTAATAAATCAATAAATGGATTTATTGGTACAAGTGGCCAAATCTAGAGAATGCAAGTGGGTAAGTTTAGCATTTAATTAGGATTAGATTAAATTAATGATGATTAGGTTAGCTTAATGGTGTTTAGATGATTTTGACTTTTAGGACTTAAATATTTGATTTATTTAAATTAGAAAAGGATGGAAGATGCATTTTTGAGATTCTAATTAAATAAAGTTTGATTTATTTAATTAAAGGATGATGGTGAGCCTTTGATTTATTTAAATGCATAAGCTTAGAACTAAAGACCTAATTTTCTTAGCGAATGGATTTGCTGCGTTTGATTTATTCAATGAGCGGATGACTATGCATAATGCTAATTTTGCGTGTCTACATATATATATAACCATACTCTTAATACATCTTGCAAATCATCGACTTTAGAAGCGGCTTCCCTAAACTAGATTGCGTAAAATAAGATCCTTGATAAAATCTATCATTCCGCCGCTTAATTAAAGTTATATTATGTTTTGTGTTTTGATCTTCTATTCAGCCAAATTTATAGTTATGTTGTCTCCACTGATCTGATCCATATGCGTACTAATTATGCAACCTTCACCCTTCTTATTTGCACGTTTAATAAACCTCATTCATTTTGAAGTGGAAAAAAAAAGAACATGGTGCTCTCAGACTTCATTATTTTCAAATAATTGTAAAGTGATAAGTCCAAATTCAAATTAATTAAATCTTTTATTTTGTTTTATTTATTTTGGGATTCTTTAAAAGAGTGAAAGTATTGGGGGCGTAGATTTGTTTGCCCAAAGGTATTGAAGCTCTTTGACGAGAATATATAATCAAAGATTTTATTTTAGGTTGAGATTTTGTTTTGAGGAACATCAAAAAATTTCAATTTTTTTTTTGTAGGAATGTCAAAAATCTATATTTGTTTATCAGAATCATTAGGTTTGAGTTTTTTTTTTATACATTACTTAATTTCTTTAATGATAATATATAAAAAAAAATTTGGACAATTTTATTTGGTTAATAGTGAAATTTAAGGGTAATTTTTAAATGTGAGTATCAACTAGATGTAATAAAGATAAAGTATAGTATTAATCATTTAGATTAAACAACTACCCAATTATATAATTATGGGTATAAGAGATGAGTTTTCATGAACCATTATTCAAGAAATGAATCTAAAGATTGATTCAAAAATCAAGCTTTTGAATATCGATAAATACTACTATTCAACATAAATTCATCAAAATGGTGTTTAATAATTCTAATGCTACTATAAGTCTATATTCAAACCAAGTTTAATTGTTTCATCTCATACCTTGATAGGATTTATTAATGTTTCTAATAGCTGCAAAAGGGGATAAGAATGAGTTTATTTACTCAATTCATATGATAATCAATGATTATATTATTGATGAAGTTCTAATTTTAGTTAGTCTTTTCAAGAACTAGAATTCCTAGAATATCATTGTATACTTATCAATTGTTTTCTTTCATATGGGTTATCATTAGGGTTGCCTTATTCATTGTTGTGGAAAATTTATTAGCATTGTGGAAGAATTGGTCATTACTCATATTAATATCATATTAAGCAGTATTGGTTAATATCTTTGTTAACTAGTTCGTCCTTTAATTATTCGTTAGATTTATTTGTGGATTTATAATCTTAATAACTTTTAGAATGTTGCTTTGTTCATATTGTTTTACCCTAGTTGTCAAATATTTAAGAGGTATATTCAAAATAAGTATTTGTTTGTAGAATCCTTCAAATGATAGCTAGTAACTTTTATTTATAATGTTAATTGTAGATCACTCTTTTTTAGATCACGATTAAAAAGATAGTGTACATGATATTTAGAACATGTGAATGAGCACTTACCATATACAAAAATATTCCATAAATATTAGTTGAATTGTTGTAGTAGAGGTCCTTGTGATAATGAGTTCTTTCAAATTATTAATATCATTATAGCTATATGGATTAATGTTATGATTGAGGAAGATTGAGTATAGGATAATTGTAATCCTCAATAGTTGATTTAGCTGTATGCTTTTTTCTTCCCCAAAGGATTTGTTAGTATCATTAATAAAATATTGTTGTGAACCCAAAATTAAGTATGTTATTTCACTGAAGCAGATGGCACATTTATTGTGTATTGTTCTTCATGCTCTATTAATAAGTGCATTGCTACTTATTTTTGGTAGTGGTGCATTGTTAGTTGTAGGATAGATGATATATTATACTGTTAACAAGACTTTATTAGTGTAGCCCGAAGAGTTACCTTTTTATTTAATCAATAGGTTTATCAATGTAAATAATCCTTGTCTTTATGATTTACTTTTGGTTCACTCATATCCATATTTTTCATATTTCCATATCTCTTACATCAAATTAGTAAAGGAGAAATTTAAGTTCCTTGTTATGATTTTAATAGCATTTAACAACTCACCGCCTTATTGAGTTGTTACTTTTGGACTTTATGTCTTATAGCATGTTAGAAAGGGGTAAATATGAAAACAAAAAGTTGCAAGATGAAATGTGTGCACTTGGAAATCTAAAGATGACTAGATGAAGGCTTGAAATGCTAAAAATACCGATTTTAAAGCCTGGTAGGACTCACCAGTTTGAGAGATTTAGTCCCAGATTAGGGTTTCTGGAAAGAAACTAAAATCTGGCCAAAGGGTGTCTAAAACTAAAAAAAGAAAGAAAATGAACTAAGCTAGGACTCATATGCAGGAACTGGCGTATTTGTCCAATTAGGGTTTTCTAAAACTTGAAAGCCTGAATCTAGTCTTCAACGTATGCTCTGTGCTTCCCAATTATTTTCCAAATCTAAAATCCTGACTTGGGGCCTGTAGAAGTCTTGCAATGATCTCCAATGTAAGGTGACAACTTTGACAACTTTGAACACTTTGACAACTTTCTCCAAACTTGCTCCTCATTGTGTCTGCAATCTAAGCTTGCAAATCACACACTAAAGAGAGGGGAAAATGTTAATTTTTTAGTGGAAAAGGATTTTCCTTGGTCAAACCTTGTTTTGGTAATCAAACCTTGAAATAGGAATGGAGAATGATGAATGAACAAAATATTCAATGTTGGAACTCACCAAACACTAGCAATAAAGTGCTACAAACATGTATGAAGTGGCTCCAATGTATGTAGATCATGACTCTTGCTTGGATAGGATGGATTTTGAATTGAATTCTAGATTGAATCATAAAAGCCCTACATCACAATCATTAGTTCTAAAACAAACATGATGCATGAAGACTTTAACATTATGCTTGATGCTTGAATAATTCTCTAAAATGCTTGATAATCAGCCCTTGAATGCTCTTATAAACACTTGGATGCTCTTGTGAACTCCAATTTTCTATATGCATGAATACTTGAATGCTTGGGGTGATCTCTTAAATGCTTAGGTGAAAATGAGTGAAAGAACCCTATATTTATACTTAATTATGCCAAATTTCTTGAAAATACAACACTACAAGATGACATCAGATCTAGGAGGATAAAATCATGCCAAGAATTTGAATTAATTTTAATTTTGGTCCACATAGGACTCATACGCCAAAGGTGGTGTATGATTCCCACTAGGCATAATTTATGCGACAATTTTCAAAATTGCTTAGAAAGGTGTGAAATCCATATCAAGACTCAAAACCCTAGGTGGGACTCATACACCCAAGGTGGCGTATGAGTCCTAGATAACTAAATCTATGCCACACAACCTAAAAATACCTTAATTATGATTGGATGTCGATTTATCTCACTATTATCCTCAGAAAAATGCATTAATTAAGGCTTGTGGATGCAAAATAAGGCCAATTCAAGCATAAAGAAGCACAATTATTTATGAAGATCCTTGAAAAGTGTAATAGTTCAAGTTACAACACTTTACAACACTCTAGATTGTTAATGTTATTGTAGCTTCGGGTTCATCTTTCCAGCCACAAGTGAAGACATAAATTAATATAGCCCATTGGTTATTTATTTATATGTGATATTTAATGTGAAGGGGTGCTTCGCTTGGCAACAATGTAATTTCTAAAAGGGCCGACCTTCCTTGTAATTCACATATTTTAATTGTAATTATATTTCTCTATTTTGGTCGACCTTGTACATGAAGAGGTGCGACCTCTCTCTCATTGTGTATTTATACAAGGTCATTTCCATCCTTTCAATCATCAAGCAAGTTCGATTCTCTCCTTCATTCAAGTGCAAATTTTCTCCAAGAGAAGATTGCGAATTTCTCTAAGTGCAGATTTAGATTTCAAGGATGGGCAGATTATTATCTGTTTTGCATCTAGAGTTAATGTTAAATATTGTCCTTGTGATTGGCCTCATTGTAAAGAGAATTGTTGCCACTATTTATATATATAAGAGAGATCTTTGTTGCTGGTTTTTTCTCCCTCAAGAGGAGGGTTTTCCTAGGCTATCTGATGTGTTGTTGTGTTTGATTTTGAATTAATTTTATGTGCATTAATCTGATCATTAAAATTTACATAGATAAGGTTTAATTAAGTCCATTTAGTTCACAAGGGCCCAAGACCTAATGTGAACATGTCAAACACATTACAACACTAAATAAAGGCAACATTAATGCTCAATTTAACAAGAAGGGCCCAAACAAGCAAGGAAAAGTAAAGTGTAACATCCATCCACTTAATACACAAGTAAACTCAAGAATTTACTAAAAGGTAAATAAACTTAGTAAACATGAGAGGGAATTATTTTTATTTTTATTTTTCAAATAAAATTCAAACTTGAATTCACATGTAATCATAACTAGAATCAAGATAATTCCTGACAATATTCATTTATATCATATAAGATACACTTATCATAAAGAATAGTTTTACCTCATAGGTTTTGACTATCATAAGCCAGAACTTGGAGTTCACTGCATCTGGAATGTTGATCTCTATCTTCACAAGCCTTAGAGAGTCTACTACTACAAAGGGAGAGCATCATCTGAGTGCTTTTCCTCCAACCAAAGACTCAAGTGGTCCCCCACGCAGTTCCTAACTAGAAGTGACCCGGCCCTTCTCGAAGAGTATAGATATAAGGAACTGTCTAGTTTCTCCATTTGAGTCCTAGGGATGTGTCCTACAAAACTCAATCAACCATACAACTCTAGATCCCTTTTAGCTAAGCATGATCATTTTGATTGGTCATTCCATCTAGACACACACCTCTGACTCGTCTTGGAACTGTCTCATTCTATAGTTTACATACTTTATTTGGTACTCTAGTCACAAACTAGTATGTATAGAAAATTCATTCTAGCCAATCTGACTTAGATCTAATCCTTAATCTAGGATATTCATTCAATGTAAGAATTTAGGTATTTCAAACCTTTTAAAAGTCCCTTATAGCATTCTTGCAATATATAGGGTTTATGAATTTCTATCATTTACTCTCAAGATTCAATACCCGAATATCTTTGATGCATTACTTCAAGTTTTGACATTATCATAGAATATCTTAATGTATTATAAAGACTTCTTGTCTTGTTCTATAGTTTCCTCGACCTTTCGTGGTCAATCAATATAGATATATGTGCAAAGTCATATCGGACATAGGAGTTATAGATTTCCTATATCCTCTTTGTTTCAATACTAGGGTTTAGCTTCTCTAAACCAATACATGGAAATATTAAACTTCCTTTCTTTTTTAGAGGTAATAAAATAAGTGTAACAAAACATAAGAACAAAACACTTCTAGTATTTCCTAGACTGCTAGGCATTGTTGGAGTTTACACTTTACGTGCATGATTAAACATAGTATTCAAGGTATTCCCTCACCAATATAGTATTTAAAAGAATACTATTCTTTCCCAACAATAGCCTTGATCTAAGTCATTCTATCAACCCTTATAGGGTTTGATATATATAAAACATAATAATCTGTTTCGACCCTTTGGTCTACTTGGGACAACTAAATTCCAACATAAGTTAGGTTTTAGTCCTTCATGCACTTCTATATAATCTTATTAACTTGGGATAAACACAATTGTAGACCAACCGATCCCATGTTGCAATAAATTTGCACACATAAGTGCTTACTCACTGAGTTTCTAATATAATTGGTTCAGTTAAAAGATTTATATGTTAAATTCCTCATTACACCTCTGTAACATTTGGGGTCTAAGCTATTTCCTCTAGTCCAATCTCTAGATGGGTTTCACTTTCTCATCTATTCTTAGATTTCTTAACAATACTGATGACATTATGCCATCGTCATGATGTACAACGACCCTAAAGGATAATTTTGGCATTATTTTGTACAAGCTTGGTCACAATAACATTTAATCCAATAGTGGTTACTCCCTCTTACTCAAGTCTTCAAATTCCAAATCTCATAAGAAAATTATGGTTCCATGTTACATATATATATAGATATATTATTTCCTAGGTGATTCTCTGACCTTTGCGATCATATTATAGTGTAAAGGAAACATAGACTAACCCCCATGAAAATGAGTATATCCCATGAAGAACATCTATCATCCTCCGAGTTTAGTTTATCATGACTCATAAAGAGGTCTAGCTTAAATGTTCTCAATGAAATGCAACTCTTTCGACTTGAAGTAGTGAACAAGAATACAAAGAGTAACTAATAATAATGATCCAGTTAAGCATTCTAATGATGGTCTTGTACTCATCTACCAATTCATATGGTTACAACAACCTAACGTAAGGCTTGAATATTAATAAGGAAACTATGGTTCCTATTTTGGTCAAGGATGATTTCCTAAATTTACAATTCTATTCCCAATTATTCTCATACCATTGCAACTTTCCCATTGAAAGGGAAGAGAGACAATTTCTTTAAATTAAAAGAAGAAAGACTCTAATTTAAAATGATAGATTTCATCTTTTACTATGCTATTTTAAGAAAAAGAGAGAGAGTTTAAAAGCATGACCTGCTCAAACTTCAACTGCACCATCTGGAACATTGTACCATCCTTTGGCTCACCTTAGTGCAAGTGATTGATGGAAAAGAACAATGCTCTTCAGAGTTCTCACATAAGGAGGAAAACCATATTCCTGTATATAGTCAAGGAGCCATAATATCTACAATATTCTCATGCACAAGGTGAAGATGGAAGCAAACTAAAGATATCAATCACAAGTCTTGAGGTGTGGTGGACTGCCAAGTGCAATCGTTGTCCATGCATATTTGGCTTGGTTTTCCATCAAAATGGTGTTGAAGGTATGAAGGTCTGTAGATTTGTTATTGGGAGTGGCGTTGGAATGTTATATTTCAAACATGAATGACTTGCCATCATTATGGAATGCTATCCTCTTCTCACTGCCTTTTTTTGCTTTGTAACCACTTCTTTTCCCCATATTTCTCCCTCACTAGTATATCTCCATCCTTTTCTCCTCTTCTTCCTTTGGGTTACTTCACCAACCCCTTTCCCCCATCTTCCATCTCTCAAGTCATAAAAATAAGATTCATTTGAAATGAACTTCTCCACTGTTACCAAAATGGTTGCTAGGACGATAAATATTTTCCCTTATAGCCCCACAAAGGCCCAAGCTTCTAGAGAAAGATTCCCCATTAAGAATGGTGGTTATCACACTGATTTAACTCCACCTAGGATCGAGATGGATGCTTCCATTGCTACGTGTCATTCCCATCACTATCCAACCAAACTCTTTCGCCCCCAAGTCGGGAAGCCATGCCGAGAATTTTTCAAGATCGATGAGTTAGGAAGGATCCATCAACCCACCATTATTCAATTATGCCCTCCCTCATTTTCATGATGGAATACGATGGGATAGGTTTAAAAATTAGATACCAATATTTGGTTAAAGAATCGGTTTAAGAAAACAATGAACTTATTTTATGTGGCTATTCTTTGAATTACTCCTACATTCTCCCGTGCCACATTAGTGATATTGTCTACGGCCCTGAGTTGGCTTTCAAGATCATTGAAACAAAATTAGACTTTTTACCCGAATTCATTTATCTAAATGGTTGTAGAGCCATGTAAATGATGAGATAAATACATCCCAATGAGCTCCTCCTTGAATTAAAAGTCGAGCAAGACAAGTATTCCTTGTGCTCCTCTTTTAATAAGAGTCGAGCAAGAACACAAAACCCATGGCCATGTTGGCCGATAAGCATCTCCAATGACACCCATAAGTTATCAATAGTTAGCAATTAAATGAAATCTTCACATATAATATGCAATGTATAATCATATACGTGTATTAATATGAAAAGGGTTGAGACATTCTACCCTTCATGTTAGAAGAAAATCACGTCGTTTTCGATTAGACTAAATTTGGAATTCAACATCAAAACTACTAATAAGGAACACATTATCCATAAAACCAATTACGCAATAGGTCACAACATAGACTCATTTACGACCTAAGAAGCGACATGTTAGACAAAAAGTTGTCTCAGTTGCAAAACAAATAATGTTCAACCTTGACAATGTTGCGTTCCCCAAACGACTAGGTTGGCATTGAATGACATGAAATAGACTGTAAAAGACATTGACAACTTGTCGAGTCGAGGAATAAATTCAGACCAAAAGGGCGATTGAGTATCATTTACCCGATTCAACTAGGTTCACCAATTTGCATCAACATAAGACCTAAGATGGTGACAACCTATTCTTTTCCTTGTATCTATACCCTTCTCTCCTATGATGCTCTCCCTTCCTTTCTCAAAGGGCGGAACCCTGTTTCCTAAATACAACTTGCCATCAACAACACAATATGAGTTTATCATTAATCATTTTGTAATCCTCATGAAATCATCACCTCTCGACTAATTTTAAACACCTGTCAATTTTAGCCAAATAAACATAACTCATGAAAACATTGATTTTTCTAGACATTTTCCTAAACATCAAATGATTGAATTATGCGTAATCATCTACTAATTACTTTAAAAGTCAAAAGTAAAACATAGTTAAAGTTAGGGGTGTAACATAAAGGGATACTTTTTTTGTTGCAAGAGGTACAACACACCCCTAGGAATAACCATAGCTTAAGCCATATCACATTAATTCATTTATTTTAGGTTGGTAATCAAATAATATAGACGTCATGGTCATCTAGCTAGCAAATTTGATTCTTATGATGTACATGAACACATGAAGCACATTACCTAGCTTGAATTAAATGTAAGCCTTATATATAAATGGACCAACTTTAATAATTTTTGATTCTACTTTTATCATGAACTTCAAGTTTGACAAAATGTTATGCAATCATATCTATAAAATAACTTCTTGAAAATACAAGTGAAGACTATTGTTTAAACAATATTGATTAAACTTTATGAAATATTATTATTTGAATATCGATAAAGACTATACTAACTATAATGCTTTTAACTTTGAAAAGATACAAAAAATCTTTATGTTCTTAAGTCAAAAACTAAATTAAACTTTATGAAATATTATTATTTGAATATCGATAAAGACTCTCTACCAATTATAATGCTTTCAAGATACCAACATATTTTATGTTCTTGAGTCAAAAACTAAATTAAATTAATCTGTACTAAAACTTAACGAAATTTAGTTTTTGGCGTTTATTTCATGGCTTCACTAACACTGAATTATCTAAGTCAAAAGCTTGTAATTTGAATTCAACGGAGATGGTAAAATCCTTCGTGTTCTCTACGCCATATGACTTTGAATGCGTAATTCTACAAGGAACTCATAGTCCTACAACTGTTAAATTTATCAATCCCTCTATAAATTGGCCATAGTATTGCGTTGGCTCCATATCAATCATCATCTCGCAACCGTTTATTCAGTTGAAACGTAACGATTTCTGTTAGCATTGATCATACAAGAATATGCGGAGTCTTACACGTATGAAGCAAACAACATGGCTTCTTGTGTTCTTTTGTATTTTTGCGGTTCGACGTGTCTCAGCCAATAATAACGTGCTTACAAGTATGGAGCAGGTACTTGCCTCAGGCTCAGGCCCAAGCTGTCCTAATCCTACACCATGCTCGAGGAAGGCTTTCCTATCAGATCGGAACTGGGCAAATGTGCGTCTCTCTCATAATGTTAAAGACCCTATTTTTGAGTCTCAGCATACTGACAGCCACTGAAACCCATATTCGTTCCCCTCCTATTTGAATAAATGGTCACGCCGCACAAATAATGCTAGTTGTTTTCTCCAGTTCCTTCAACTAACCATTTTCATTTTCATTCGTTTAGTAGATTGCAATAAACCATAATTTGGTTTTCCATATTACTGTACGTCTGTTTAGTCGCACTCATTTTTTTATCTCCTACATATAGCCTATAATGAATAAAACTGCACCTATTTGTTGGGATGGTAGAAAAGCGGAATTCAAGAAATTGCAATTATCTCAAATATTTTATTGATGAAATAACATATCCATAAATTAATTTTATACAAGATAATAATCAATTTGTGTATATGAAATATAATTATCCATCCTTACAATTATAAGATATTATGATTTTTTTTTTATACGTAAATGTTTGTATTACTTGCAAAAAGATTACATCTAGTCCATGCAAATGGAAAACTTGCCATATTTTTCATGACTCCAAGTTCCACAGACATCAGATACAACCAAAAATCCCTTTGAACCCATACCAGACTTAAAACCTCCCATCCCAACTCTCCTCCACTGTGCCAGCCAACAAGTATACCGCCTGACAAATGTACTCCATGCAGTACCAAATCCGCTAATACCACCTCGCTGTCATGAGAAATCGTTTCATCATCCTGGATCCACAGCCTCTCCCAAGATGCATGTTTTAGTAATCCCATCTGCACCCTAATTTGCCAACCTATTAGTCTCCCCATTAGCTTCCCTGTAGATATGGGATAAGGAGTACTCCACTAAATCTTCCAACAAATTAGATGCCTCCTCCAGTAGGGGTTGATACCACCAGTTAACTAATTTCCCAGAATTCAGCGCTTGTATAATCACCATGTAATCACCTTCTACTTCCTCTCTCGCCACCTTCAACCTATGACATAACTGTAATCCGAAGATAAGTGCCCTTAATTCAACAACCTTGTTTGTTCACTTTGGTAGTGATATCGAACTTTCTGCAACCATCCACCCACTCTCGTCTCTAATGCAACAACCTACACTAGAGGCACCCAGGTTTCCCCTTGAAGCGCCATCGAATTTTAATTTTCACCGACCTAACTTAGGAGGTTGTCATTCTACGTTTCTTCACTTGACAACCCCCTCTGCCATCTGTCGCTCTCCTGCTTTAGGGATGACCAGTCCAAACCACGTTTTCCTCATCCTTCCATCCCACACGATGAATTCTCCATCCTTCAAGTCCTGCTGAGCCATCATGTTATTTACTACCTCGACAATGGTGGCCTCCAATCTATTGTAGAAGGATGAGAATTCTCTTTCGGTCTCCGTAAATATTATTTTGTTACATTCTTTCCATAGCTCCCATACTACAATTGATGGGCTTATAATCCATACTGTGTGATAGAGAGAGGACTTCCTCAACAGCAGCCATGATTAAAATAGAATCACTATATCATTTCAGAGGGCACTATACCATCTGAGCCTTGCATAAAGCCATTTCCAGCACACTTGTGTAAAAGGGCACCCAACAAAAAGGTGATTAATCTCTTCTTCAATATTTTTGCATAACACACACCTTGACAGTCCAAAGAACCCCATCCTCTTGAATTTATCAGCTATAAGAACCTTCTTCTACAAGACCGCCCATGAGAAGGTGCCCGCCTTGGGAAGGCAAGCCCAGTCCCAACATAGGTGAAAAGGTAAAGGGGAGATAGCCATTGTGGGCCCAAGCACCCAATACCCATCCTTGGCATTGTATTGTCCTGACACCACTTTCACCCACACTAGTCTGTCCTCACCATCCTAGATGTTTAACATTCTTTTGTTCAGTTCCTAGAGCAGTCTATCTATCACCATAGGATGTATTAGTTCCAGTCCAGGGATCTTCCACTCCAATTTCCTCACCCCATGCCTATTAGCCTCCACCAAGTAGTCATGTAGGGAGCACCCCCACCTCTGCTGGAACACCACCTTTGCCTCATTAAGCCCCAAGAAACTATCCAAACTCAGATAGCCTTGCCATGAGTCTTCCCAAAATAGCATAGTTCTCCTGTCGTGGACGTCCCATGATAAGTGATTTAGAATGAGGGGACGACATGCCTTCATGAAATTCTAGATCCTCGACCCATTGGGAAGCCCCTCAGCTAAAAAAATGCTCCTTTGATTTGTGTTGACCAAATATTTGTGCTAGAGAATACACGCCCATCATGCCTCACTTTGAGAATACATGCCCCAAATAAAATTTACACCAAGGGCCTAGTTTTGGTTCATTAAATCCCTCAACCCCACCCCACCATTGGCCTTGGGCTTGTAGATTGAGTCCCATGCAATCAAAGGACACTTTCTGTCTTCCGAGGTGCCCTGCCAAAAGAAGTGCCTCATTCTCTAATTGATCTATGTAGCCTTGTTCACGAGAAGGGCCAAGACAGACATAAGGTAAATGGGTAGGGCAGAAATAACTGCTTTTAAAATCAATATCCTTCTAGCCCAAGACAACCATTTACCTCCCCAAGTAGAATTTTTTTTTTTCAACTTGTTGAACAATGGATCCCACAAGGGTCCCAACCATATCCCTTTAACAAGTGGGAGACCAAGATATGTTGTAGGGAGTTTACCAATTATGAAGTTTAGTATTCCAACCACCTCTTGAGCTCTTCTTCCATCCATGTTTAAAAAGAAATTTTCAAATTTGGCATCACTAATTTTCTACCAAGAAGCCTCCCTATAGCAGTTAAAAATCCATCTTAATGCTACAACCTCACCTTTTCTTGGCATTGCAAAACACATATCATCAACAAACTGCTGATGTGTTAGCGCTAAAATCTCACTTGTATCTTGAACACCTTTAATTAGGTTGTTTGCAACAACCTTCCCTAGAGCTCTTCCCAATGCTTCTTCCATTAGAATGTATAAGAACGGAGACAATGGATCTCCTTGTCTCAGTCCTCGTGATGCTTCACAAAAACCCTCTGGATCTCCATTCACTAACACTGAAAATATAGGAGTAGAGATGCAGGTGAATATCCATGCCATCCAATTGTTATCAAAGCCTAATTTCTCCAATACTTTGCACAAAAATCTCTAGTTTTCCATGTCATATGCCTTTTTGATATCAAGTTTGATCAACATAGCATGAGCTTTGCTAACTTGGAGTGAATGTATGGCCTCTTGAGCGATAATTACCCCATCCAAGATAGAATGCCCAGGTATGAAACTGGTTTTTTTTTCAAAGATCGACATTGGAATGATCACTTTCAACCTGTTGGATGTTACTTTTTCCAATATTTTGTAAAGTGTGTTACAAAAGGAAATTGGCCTAAATTTGTTTAGAGATTAGGGATTCTTTGTCTTTGCGATCAAGGCCAAAAAGGTGGTGACTTCCCTAAGAAATCCACCTGATGCCTAAGCCTCTTTGAGCGCCTCCATCACCTCTATACCAATGAAGTCCTAGCACACCAGAAAGAAGCAGGTAGGAAAGCCATCTGGACCTAGTGCTTTATCAAGGTGTAGCTGGAATGTTTCATTCTTGATCTCGTCCTTTGTGAATGGTCATAACAACATTCTATTCTACTCCTGTGACACCATTGATGTGATCCCAGCCAAAATTGCCTCTTGAGCCTACAAATTTGAACCTTCCTAATTGTTTAGGATGTTAATGAAATAATTGACCATCTCAGCTACAATTTCCTTTGGATCCACAATCGTCTCTCCATCCACCATTTTTAGGTTGCTTATTTTGTTGACCTCCCTTCTGACTCACGTCAAGTGATTGAAAAACTTTGAGTTACGCTCACCATCTTTAATCCATAACAACCTAGACTTTTGTCTCTAGAAAATTTTCTCTCTTGCTAGAACCTCCTCTCAATCCTTCATCAACGCTTTCTCCTTTAGGTACAAATCTTCATTCACACGATTTTGTAGAACACTCTTATTGATAGCTTCTAATTACTCCTCCAATATATTCTTCTTCTCAAAGATGTTACCAAATGTATCCTTGTTCCATGATTTAATCTTATGCTTTAGTAATTTTAGTTTACTCACCACTTTGAACAATTGATTGCCCATAGGTTGGAACTTATTCCACCAATTTTCCATATTTTCAATAAAGGTGGGATCACATAGCCACATTTTCTTGAAATGAAAAGGACACATTTTCACCTTCTCTCCTTCCAACACTAGGAATATGGGATAGTGATCAAAATTAGAGAAGGGAATAATTCTACCTTCAAGTGAGAAAGGGAGCCTGGTTAGATCCCCCATGAAGAGAAACTATCCATCTTTTCAGGTATACTGCAAAAACCCAGCTCACAATTTGTCTATGTATATGTGCCATTTTCCAATTGGATATCAATGAGCTTATTTCTGTTAACAAATTCTTCATAGTCTGCTTGTGATTGTAATCTTCTGCTTACTCCCCCCCCACTTATCCTCTTAACACAAGATCACAATGAAGTCCCCACCTAGAATAAAATATCCATCCATGTTGGCCTTCATGAACTACTCTAGTTCCTCCCATGTTCTTTTGAGTAGACAATTTGTTGGCCCATATACATTGATTACCGTAAAGGCCAAGCATGAGGTGAAGCTTCTTACCTTGCTTGCAAACAAATTCCTCCCATTCACCACTTTTTCCACATGCAAGCCAAATGGCTCCCACATTGTACTGATACCCCCAAACACCCCTTTTGCTTCCACAAATGAAAATTTCCATAGTTTCAGCTGCTGGTTCAATTTTCCTACTTCTTCCTTCCCTAATTTTGATTTGTAAATGAGCATGGTATCTATTTTCTTGTCTCCTAGAAAATTTTTAAGCAAACACTTTTTGTTAGGAGCGTTTAAGCCCCTAACATTCCAACTTATGATTCTCATTTCTCCTTGGGAAGGGACCCACCCTTCCTTGATCTCAGATACATTGTTATTTTGGTTTTCTAGTTGCCTCCCTAGCTATAAATCTTTTCTCTTCATTCGTCTTCCTCTCGACCTTTTTCTTCTCTCCACAGTCTGGCATGCGTTTTCCACAAGGCCTAGCTTGTACTCCTAGATTTGCTTCTTCTATGTCTTTTCATTCCACTCTACCTGCCTCCGATTCTTCAATGCATTCCAGTGGTTCTTTGAGTTCTCCCTCCTCTAGCACCCAGTCCTCTCCCACCACTGATTGTTGGTTAGTCTAGTCTGGTTCCACCATTTTACCTTCCCAGTCCACAACTACCTCCTTATCATCATCATTTTGATTTGGGTGTGAGGCTTCTCTTGATAGCTCCCTTAGTTCATTTCCCACACTCACAATCAATTTCCATTCCTGGTTCAGAAATTCCCATCGGATTGCATCATCCCAAGCATTTGACCTTAAGAACAAACCTTGATCATCCTAAACCTCCTCTGGCTATACCATCCTTGTTTTTTCATGCGCTAGAACCTCTTCTACTTGATTTTCTCCTGCATTTTTTAGTTCCTCTACACCCTGCTGAGTCTGATTGGCTCCTTTCAAAGACCCCTCCCCTTCTTCCATCACCCCTTTCCCTTTTTGATCCATGTCGGTATTGCTCCTATATCCACCCCTCTTCCAAACTTTCCATACCGTGTCTTGACTATGGGAGAAATTTCAAGCTACTTTTTGAATCCAACTATGTCCATTAGGACATACCTTGATCTCTTCCCACAAGGTGCTCCAGGGCATGATCTCCAGTGTAATATGCATTCTTCCTTGATTCCCATCACTGATCAACTCCTCATCTATCCCCACCACTAAACCAATCGCCATTCCAATGTGTTCCAGGGCATTGTGATTCCATAATTATGTTGGTACATTCTCTAGTTCAACCCATACTACTATCTTCTATGGCGTAAAGAATCCTGGGTTGAAGTTAGCTTCCCAATAATTGAAATAAAATCCCTTCCCATATGTTCTAACTTTCAAATTTCACAAATTTTAAGTCCCCATTTCAAAAAATTTGCCTCTGCACATTTAGAAATGCACCTAAGAAATTTGCCCAAGTGACCCACTTTGGAGGGTCATAATTTAGTGCCCGTCAATTTTCTTGCAAAAACTCTTTGTAGACCCACTCATATGACATATGTGAACATGCATGTCAATTTTCAGCTTCCCACTATGAGTTTTGATAGGGTTTTGAAAAGAAAAGCAGGAGGGTTTTTACACTTTTATGTATGCAAATTCTCTATTTTGCAAAGTGGCATCCTATTCGATCTTATATTTTTCAACTGGATGATCATCAAGTCCAAATTATTGTTACTCTCCATTATCCATACCAAAATGTACTCCTTGGTCTAGTTTTAGAACCTCACGATAAGATTTGATATTTTTACTAGGCCAAAACCAAACACAATTTATTCAGTTTTGCACTTGCACTTTCTGAAACTCTTCAAAGTGGCCAACTTTGACCTTCAATATCTTTTGAAGATTGACGATTGAATGAAATATCTCTTGTACACATAGTTAGTGTACCTAAATGAGCTTGTGTTTCCAGTGGTAGCCTCTCAGGAGTTGATTTGTTATTTTTTCAATGAGGTGACCCCTTGAGTTTTAATTGGTTTTGAACAGCTACAATTACAGAAAAGTTCAACTGAGCAACTTTGCAATTGAATAACTTTCACCTCAGGATCCCTTTTGCTGAGCCATCTATTATACTCCATTCTCCAGTCAGATGTCTACCTTTCTGTAAGTTTTCATTGCTCCATGAGGTCATTATACCAGTTTCCCAAGGTGATTCCAGAGCCAACTAGACCAGTTTTGAATATTGTTCAAAAATGTTAGAAAGCAAGTTTTAATGACAACCTAGTTTATCTTTTCACCTCAAATGCACTCAAAGGCTATGTCTGATCAATTCAAGGGAAAATTTGTTTGAAAACAATTTTTTTTTTAGCCTCATCCAGAAAGGGAACCGACATATGTCACATAGCTTCATGAGGGTATTCAACCATTCGAGTATAGTGAATCACATATCTTGCATATTGATTCAGATGCTTGAGTGCCACATTATTGATTTTGAACTTTGAGATACAAGCTCTTCACACCTCTCTTCTAGACACAGGTATGTTGGTAGAACTATTATGATAACTTTGTCAATTGAAGTTGAATCTAAAGAAGGACAAAGTATCATTGTTTGAAGAAAGTAATAAAGGTGATTTTGTGGGTGGTGGCTTACTTGAATTTACCATAGCATAAAGTCACAATACGTTTTAATTTTTATTCACTATTTGGACAACCACATGATGTTGGTGATGCAAATTACTCTATACAAGATAATTTGTTCAAGTTTCTTTTAACACAGTACATATTGGTGCCTTACAGTTGTGACTCAAATTTGAAAAAAGGATCCACTTTAGTATGAATTTGATTTAGATTTCTTTTCCCATAAGGATCAGATGAAGATTAGAAAAGTGAAAACATTCAAACAAGAGATGCTTGAGATTCTTATGGCGATTTTAAAAAAGACAAAGGTGGCCTAGACACATCAAGTGAAGATGCTTTGGCTGCTCACATGAATACAGGTCTTGGAGACTATAAAAAAAATGAGTAATGTGTTGATGTATTTAAATACCTTATGCCATATGCAAAGGCCTTTTCAAGAAATGGCTTAGTTAAACTCGGGAGGGTCTTGAGAGTTATTCGCAAGCAGTTTCCACAACCACCTGAAGCACTTTGATATTGTAATATGAAAATAAGTGTTTGAATTCCTAGTCAAGGCATGTGAAATTTAAAAGGATCAAACAAATGTGGTTCCATGGAACACCATTGCCCATCCAAAGCATCAAACTGCATGTATAACATATGTGTTGATAAGTTTCAGAAAATTTCAAACAAATGCAATCTACAACTAGGATGCAATTTGAATTTGATGTAAGGGATCATTTGACATTGCAAGGAAGTATTTTCAAAAACGTGCTACCAATGTGAAGGAAGCTAAGGGAAAAGGGCACAAGAGCCTATTGAGAAAACAAACCCCTAAATAAATGTGGTCTCATGGAACTCTGTGATTGTAGTACACATGATAGATACATTGAAAAGTCTTGAGTAACCTTCAAACAAATGAAGTGGCCATCACCAGGTACATGATTTAGGGCAACGAGCCATGAACCAACAAACAAAAGATTAGGGTTTGTCCTCATCGCTCGTCATCAGTTCATCACACGTTGGTGCCCATATTTTCCCATCCAACCAGTGATGAGTGATGGTCATCGCTCATCATGAGCTTTTCTCCCATTTATTTCACTCAACAGGTGATGGTTAATGGCTGAGCGAAGTCTAGTGGGCCCATGGGTTTCATGAAAAGCAATGCCCGATGAATTTTTTAAAAATGCTTTATCTTTCTCATTTTAAAAGGGGCTAACATTTAAATAAATGTTGAAAAATAAACACGGGCTAATATTTTAATGTGATCCTAGAGTGAAATATCAAATATTTCACTATGAGATGAAAAGCACAGGAGCATCAAGTAAGAATTGAAGGCACGAGGGAGTATTTTCATGTGAAGTGAATTTAATATTCACTTAATGATTGAAAATAATTTTTGTTAGGTTGCAAAGTGAATTTATTCACTTTGAAAACAAATATTAGGTGTTGGGAAAATATTCCAATCAAGAGAGTGCCCGTGAAATTCTTTATTAAAAGGATTTCACATAAAACAAGCATTTTGCTGGAATGTAAAGTAAGTAATTTCACTCAATTAGTGAAATGTTTTCACTAAAATGAAAATGGGTGAAATTGAATTTTTCCAAGAAGATTCTATATAGACAAATATTTTAAACAAAGTGTTTGAAATATTATGGCACGAGCTACAATGAATAAAATATTCACTATGCAAGTAAAAGTGTTTTCTATTGGTTGGGAAGTGAAAACTTAAGATGTAGCTACAACAAAGGAGGAGAAATGAAATGTTTTCATGGGAAAAGAGATTTTCACTATAGGGGTAAACTGACTATGAGATTTTCATGACGGAGTGATCTTTGCTGTTGCAAATTGGAAAAGGAAAAATGGAGGAAAAATTTATTGTTGCAAAGGGAAGAGAGAGGAGAGATGCTTTTTGAGTTTGTTGATGATCAATGGTGGATGAATATTCCAGATGGCATCTTTGGATCAATTTTGGAGCTGCTTCTATTTCCTTTTATTCTCTTCTTCTCTCATTTGTAGCCTGGGTTCCATTTTTCTTAAAGCTGTGAAAGGCAGGAAGAATTTTTAATGATAGGGTGAATTATAACTATCAGTCAATTAATCTGAGGTGTTAGTGTTCTGAATTGAGTCTCATTGATATATTTTATCCTATAATTGTCTCCATGGCTGAAATTTAATGCTCTTTTGAATTCAATAATAAAAGATATCTGATTCTTTTCATGTACATTTGCTGCATTTGAGTTGCAATAGTTGTTTCCTTATGTAATGTGAATGATGTAATTGCTTTAATGAATGACAACTACATTTATCATTGCCTATTGTTCAAGGAATAGTGTAATTGTTTCAACAAATGTGACATTAGTGTTGTGTTTCTAGGTGGATTTGTAAGAATGGTTGTACTAGATAATAATTCAGTGGTCTTGTTGCCATAATGTGATAAGAAATTGCAAAGATTTTCCGAACATGCTCAACATTGTAGGATGAAGTGTTGGTTGTCTGACTCTGTAGCCTTCTTCTTGGAATTGGTCAATTATTATGCTTATGTTGTTTTCATTTTGGTCCCAATTCTTTAAATCAAAACCATTTCAATTATATTTTCTGAATTATGTGTGTTATGTTATCCATGCTAGTTAATGAAATTCACTCAATATCTTAGCCAATGTTGAGTGATATTTTGTGTTTCTTAGCATATTTCTACGAGAGTATTATCTGTTAAGAAATATTATATTAATTGTTTGTCTAAATCCTTAGGTGTTGCTAAAGGGTCACCCCCTAGGTCTTACAGAGCCTGAAGTGTAGGGGGAATGTGTGTTAATTCCATTTCCTGTCAGTTGGCCAAATCCATCTTTGAATCTAAACATAAGAATTTGTCTAGTTTTTAGGATTCAATTGATCTATTGATTTGGAGAACCGACAAAATGGCAACTCTGCTGGGGAGAATTTTGAATCTCTAGTTGTAGATTGTTCTATTACAGAGCCATATCATTTGCATAGAGTCAAGAGTTTGGTGAATTTGAACATCTTTAGTCAGATAGTTGAGAAGTTCTTGGACCTAGAAAAGAGTTGTTGTACCAAAGATCAAAGGATTTGAGTATGACTCCGCTGTTGGGGAAAACCAAAAATGAGATTTACTCTTGAAGATTATTCATTTGTGAAAGGAGGTGGGGACTCTGTCTAAAGAACCAATTGAATTGTGAAGAAGATTCCCAGATTTGTAAAATCTGTAGTCAAGAAGAAAAGTTAATAGCTACTCTAAATTTGTAGGTATTCTCATAAACTTAAAGAAAGCATTATCATGTTTCAAGGCAATTTATGAGAAATTTTCAAGACTTGAGATCATAAATGGTTCCCTATTAGATGATATTGCATTAAGAAAGGGAACAATAGTAGTTCTTTTCATACTTCTAATATGTGATGTGTAATATTTGTAATTATTTGAGAAGTATGTTTATTTTGAATTATGCCTCTGAGAAAGCTTTAAGGCATAAGGATTCAATCCATCTTTTAGAATCATGGTTTAATTAGTAAATGATGCAATTGATAACCATGTATAAAGTTGATAATGATTGAATTTGAATATAAGAGGGTTTCCCTATGTAATAGCAAGTAAAAGTATGCAAGGAAAATAGTCTTTATCATGCCCTCAAAGGGATTTCTCTATTGGAAGGTATATGCCATTGGATTTTAGTGGCATTAAATTTTTCCCAAACTTGATTCCTAAAATGTTTAGGAAGTATTTTCCCAAATTCATAGGGAAAAGTTCAGAGTTGGCCTCTAAACACCTGCAAACATCTATGGATGTGATGGGGGATTATGAAGTGAATCATGAGGAAGTTTACATGAATCTTTTTGTTGAATCCTTGAAGGATGATGCCAGGGATTGGTTCTCATTTTTATTTGCATGTTCTATAGCTTCATGGAATCAGTTTATGACAACCTTTGTTGAACAATTTGGTGAAAGGGTAAATCCAAGTGTAGTAAGAAAGAACTTTATGGAAATCCATATAAGTCAGATGAGTTGGTCTATGTTTTCAATCTTAGATTTGTAAAGGAAATAACAGATATCCCTGAACACATAAGGCCAAACAATGCAAAATGTTTGGTTGTGTATTTAGGAGCATTTGATAGTAAGATGGGCTTCTTGTTGAGAGATAAAGAGCCTTCTACCTTAAATCAAGCATATCAAAATGCCATGGATATTGAGAATAATTTGAAGTACTCAACGATGAAAGGGTATTTGGTTGCAAGTGTTGGTTATTTCAACACACCTCATGCAAATAGAATTCAAGTATCAGACAATGGAGATAATTGTCAAGATGACAATGCTTTTGCTGTTATGATTTCTCCATCATCATAGTATGAAGATCATAGTGAGCTCCAAGATGAATTTCAACAAGATTTGAGCAATGTTGATCAAAGGTATTTTGTGCAATAATTGTATGAAATGAAGAGACATGAGAGAGAATCACCATATACAATATTTTTGAGATTTTTGGATGCTTTGATAGAAGTCCCCAAAGATTTTAGACCTGAGGATTATGTGTGCATTGATTTTTTTTGCAAGATTTATGAATTTGGGTTGAGCACTTTGCAAGAGGAACTAAAACCCCATAGCTTTGATCAAATTCTTGATTGGATAAAGATTGTAGAATCAACCAAATGTGGTTATGCACAAAATGTGGATTCTCAAAATGCAGACAACATATGTCCTCTTGAGAAAAATTAGATAATAATGCAAACAAGTGAAAAGAATATGTCAAAGGATGAACATTGTAATCAACTTACAATTAGCACATGTGCAGATCCTTGCAACAGTAAGTCCAATATGAAGATACATGGGAGGACAACAAAGTAAATATACAAGAAGGATTATTTTGTGATATCTTAGATAATGGAGAAGTAAATGAGATACCGGTTGTTACTCCATGTCATAATGTGATCAACAAAATTTACAATGCATATGTCGCTAATATTTCATTACAACCCAGTGATGATGATCCTCAGAGTGCAGAGTCAAGAATTCATTTTGAAGATTTTGGGCATGCTTTGTGTAGTGATGATTTTTCTTGTGAAGAAAATCATGATGAGGTTGATATTTCTAATTTCTCCTCTGAAGATTGTGATTTCTTTTCTGAGGATGCTATGGAAGCATATTCCTCACTAGAAGAATGCAATGATATAGATGCTCATGATGTCACTTTTCCACAAGTGAAGGAACAAGTTGCATGTGGTGAATACATAGAATGTAATTTGGGTTTGCTATCAATGAAGCATCTTAATTGTGCAAGTGATGCAAAATTTGAAGATAAGGAAATGTGTGTTCAGTATGCTGATTCAGAACATAATGTTGAATATGATGATGTTGTTGATGAGTGTGCTTATGCCCCTACTCTCAATGATTGTTTATATGAATAAAAGATGGAAGTTTTTGTGATACATGAAGAGGATGATGATGTACATGATGATGAAATAAAGGGTGCAATTCAAAATGATCAAGTAGCACATTGTGATAAATATATGGATTTCAAGTCAACATTATTACCTATGGATGATATTGAAGAGCTTACTGATTTATATGACAATACAGTTTCAGATTATGTTGACATTGCAGAGGTTTTTGATCCATGTGTGGAGCAGCCAAGAAATGAAAATAAAGGTAAATCTCATGTTAATAAGTGTGAAGTTGAATACAATTGTTTCTTGTTTGATGCTCTTTATCTCGATAGTGTGAACTTGGAAATGTTTTCATCCCATGTGAAAGGAATTTATGTGAAAGAAAATGGATATTTTTGTTCTATTCCTAATGAGGAAAGCAATGAGCCTTTCACATCTGAATCAACACACACATTAATTGATATTGCACATGAAATTTCCAATACACCTAGATGTCTTTTTGCTGTCCCTATTGATATTGAATTGCTTGAGCCTAATCTTGAGGTATTTTGCATTGAGTTGAATGATGATGTGAATAATGAATTAGAGTATGTTATTAAATCTGAGATGAGTGCATTTACTCATCTCTTGGATGTAAATGATGCATATGATCCCTTTTTCTATGACAACAAGGTGTGTTTTGATATACCTGAACTGAAATGCCAGAAAATGTGCCCATGTTGTAGTGATCAATATAAGGATGCTTCTGGATATGTATCTTTCATTTTTGACATATTTAAAGATGATTTGCATAGTGCAAAATAAATTGTTTATGAAATTTTTCAGTTTGATGTGCAAATTAAATGTGATGTTAAACTGACCTAGGATGCAATTAAGTTGAAGGAATCATAGATGAATGAGCAATATTTTCTCAACACACAAAAGGATTGCATGTTGTTTTCCAAGCATGACATCTTTGATGAACATGGTCATTATGGGGGTGTAAATGAATGTGATAAGACCAAGATTTCATGTGGTCTTGATCCCTATTCTCAAATGTTGCCACTTGATATAACATCAAAATATGAAGAGATGAACAATGATGTGGCCTATATGATTTGGCTACCATGTGATGACAAATCTAAGCAGGGAGCAATTTTCAACTTGTACAAAGGCAGCCTGACTTTTGTGTTTGCAAAATTGAAGCCACTCATGTCATTGTGGTTTGATAGAAGCAAGCATGAGTTATCCAGATCAGATCTTTTTATAGATTGATGTTTGAAAAAGGTAAATTTTGACTCCATTTTTCATTTGGTGGCCTGGGGTCACCAAATGAAGTTGAAAAAGAGGATGAATAAAGGAGCAGTTTAAAAGCACCCAATGGAATCAACATTTGGTCTACTCCCCAAAGATATGAGATCTTTCTATGCCCACAGGGGGCATACATTAGAGCCACTATTGGCACTTTCAAATTACACAAATTTGAAGTCCCCATTTCAAAAAAAATTGCCTCTCCACATTCAGAAATGCACCTAAGAAATCTGCCCACTTGACCCACTTTGGAGGTTCATAATTTAGTGCCCATTTATTTTCATGCAAAACTCCTTTGTAGACCCACTCATATGACATATGTGAAAATGCACATCAATTTTCAGCTTCTCGTGATAAGTTTTGACAGGGTTTTGAAAAGCACAGCTAGAGAGTTTTGACACTTTTCTACTGTTTGCAAATTCATTGTTTTACAAAGTCACCTACTGTTCAATCTTATATTTTGCAATCGGATGAACGTCAAGTCAAAATGATTGTTTCTCTCCATTATCCATACCAAATTATACTCCTTGGTCAAGTTGTAGAACCTCACGATAAGATTTGATATTTTTACTGGGCCAAAAGCAAATGCAATTTATTCAGTTTTGCACCTGCACCTTTTGAAACTCTTCAAGGTGGTCAACTTTGACCTTCAATATCTTTTGAAGATTTATTATTGAATGAAAGCTCTCTTGCACATGTATTTAGTGTACCTAAATGACCTTTTTTCCAGTGGCAACCTCCCAAGAGTTGATTTCGTATTTTTTCAACGAGGTGACTCCTTGAGTTTTAATTGGTTCTGAACAACTACAATTGCAAAAAACTCCAACTACACAACTTTGCAATTGAATAAATTTCACCTCGGGATCCCTTTTGCTGAGCCATCTATTGTACTCCATTCTCTGGTCAAATATCTACCTATCTGTAAGTTTTCATTGCTCTAGGAGGTTGTTTGACCAGTTTCCTAAGGTGATTCCAAAGCCAACTGGACCAGTTTTGACTATAGTTCAAAAATGTCAGAAAGCAAGTTTTAATGACAAACCATTTTATCTTTTCACCTCGAATGCATTCAAAGGTTGTGTCTAATCAATTCAAGGGAAAATTTGTTTGAAAACAAAAAAAATTAGTCGGTCCCACAAAGGGACCCGACATATGTCACATAGCTTCATGAGGGCATTCAACCATTCGAGTACAGTGAGTCACATATCTTTCATATTGATTCAAATGCTTGAGTGTAACATTATTGATTTTTAAATTTGAGATACAAGCTCTTCACACCTCTCTTCTAGACATGGGTATGTTTTTGAAAAGGAAAAAATAGGTTTTACAGGGACCTGAAACCACAAAGCTAAAACAAACAAGGATAGAGCATAAAAAGTCTGAACAAATAGACAGTTGTCCCAAAAGGGAAACATCAGCAAAAAGAGACAACAAGATCCAAAAAAAGGACCGCCAAAAAGCCAAAAACGACCATAGCAGCACTACTCCAAGGTGTTCATCAACTCCTCGGCTTCCTTTTCAGCTTCACTCATATCCTGTAACCCCTGCTTAAGGATTTGAACCAAGTGTGGAGAACCAGGGACTTTCCTCTTCGTATTAGCCTGGGTTCGAGTCGAAATCCCTTCAACAACAGATCTGCTACAACCTCTGTCCACATCCAAGTCCACAACTAGCGAGCCCTTTTGATTTTTTTCTAACTTTTCCACCATAGCATTGATGATAATAGCGTTGTGCCTGGCAATTTTATGATTATTCTCTAAAGTGGCCCTGATATTTTGGCCAATCTTGGACATATTGCACTCCAACCTAGTTAATCTTTCCTCCTGCACCATTTGTCTTTTCCCTAGTAAGGGGGTGTCCTGTCCCTCATTCTCATTACAACTCCAGCTTATCTTCTGCTCCAATTCCATGACTCTGTTGCTAAGATCTCTGTTACGGCCAATCAAATCACAAACGTCCTTCTGGGTCCACTTAAGAACAGTGAAAAGGCCATCAATACTTTTTTCCGCCACCCTCACAATGTCCTCAGGCCTGAGGTTATTCTGGGTAGAATTAATTTTGCCCTGATTAGGGGAGTTTTTAGGGGCATTCACAAATCTTCCAGACGTAGGGGCACTAGGGCCGACTCTTTACTGACCATAGGTTTATCAGAATGAATTTCCATAGAATTCCTAGAGTACGAGACCAATTTCGTAACTGAGGTACCTTTAAAACCAGAAACCAAACCTGAGGTAGGGCAACTAGGAGACGACTGAGGATTAAGACAAGATGGCGAAGCAAAACCCGAGTTAGGGAAATTAGGCGAGGGCTACGAATTAGGACAAGAAGGCGGAGCAGAACCCAAAAGGACATTCTGACAAGAAAGGGACTGGGAAAAAGCAAGAGGGACCAGGGGATCATTCTCCCTGCTACTCTCTGTATCCTCATCATCCAAATCCCCAACATCAACAGTTTTAGGCAAAGCAGGTAAATTTTGATAATGCTCAAAGATGAGCCTGACGAGACTAGGGTGAATAATAGAATTCCGCCTAGGGTTTCTTTCAACATCATCAAGGCAATTCTTCAGAGAAGAGAATAAATAAAAAGGCAAAGAGATACAAACCTTGTGACGAAAGTGGTTCAAAATGGAAAAGTGATAACCATACGCCCTGGTGAAGCACCCATCAACTGTGATGTACTCCATAATGACTCTTAAAACTTTCCTCCAAATTGATTTAATGGACTCCACATCAAAGTAGCTATTGGCAACCTTAACCAGCTTAGCCTTCTCCTTATCTTTTTTAGGAAATCTGATGACCGCTTCATTAGAGAACCGATAGTCCCTGTAAAATTTCACACCCTCAGTCGAAAGGCCAGTAATCTCACCGATGATTTGCTCATTTAGCTTAACACTCCTGCCAAATAGCACAATCTCACCATTTTTCCAGTTTTTGGCGAAATAGTCTAGCACCATCTCGTCAGTACCATGGAGCTTTTCCAAAAACGGGACTAAACCACCCTTTTCAATTTTTTCCCAGGCTTTAGCATTCTTTTTGTGCTCTTGAAAGCTACTCGGCTCAACACGTTTTCTCTCTCCCCCATCTTCAAAGTTCTGTTATACCACACCCTACAGTTGCTCTAGGTCCCGTTTAAGCATATTTTATCAAACACCCAGAAAGCGTGCCAGAAACTCTTCTTGAAAAAGAAAGTGATGTCGGTCCCATCAAATCTAATGAAATCGACGTACCTAAACTTTATCCGCTTAATCATGGCGAAGACAAACTTCTCTTCCATGCATTGAATCATAATAAATTAGCACTTTCACCTCAGAAGGGAGGTAATCATTCTTCCTCCATGTGTTTTCCCCGCCCATCTTAACCCCTTCATTGGCAAAGTAATCAGCCACCATATTGGCTTCTCTGTAGGTGTGGGACACTTTCACTTTGTCGAATTTACTTAATAAGGCAATTGTATCTTCGATCCACTTTTTGATGGTCCACGAAGGAGGGGTAAGCCCAAGAATGCAATTTATTATATTCTTAGAATCACCCTCCAACCAAAGACATTTTGCATTCATCTTAAAAGCCAAGTTAACCACATGGTAAGCCCCAACAGCTTCCGCAACATGATTAGTTTGGGTGCCGATATCCACAGCAAAAGCCGCAATAAAAGCCCCCATGTTGTCCCTTAAAACACACCCACTACCAGCTTTCCTAGGGTTTCCTTTAGCAGCACCATCAAAATTGACTTTCAACCAACCCAAAGGTGGCAAAGTCCATCTAGCATTCTCCCTCCCACAAAAGTCCGGCGTGGGGACATTTAAAGCTATTAATTTTGAATTCCACTTTTCAGCAGTAGCAATATCAAAAGGAGACCAAGTAGCTTTATTAACCATTTTTCTAGGGATTAAAGATAAGTTTTTCTTTATAGCCCTAACAATTTTTTCATACAAGTCCCCCTCCGACTTCTCTTTTTCCCTAAACACTCTGTTGTTCCTTTCCTTCCAAATACTCCATGACACAAAAGGTAGAACAAAAGACCAGAGCCTACACACAAAAGGGTTTTTTGATGGAGCTTTCCATTGCAAAAAAAAGTCTTCGACTAAAGTAGGGGAAACCCAAACCATTTCAAGAAGCGCAAAATTTTTTCCCCAGATGTGCGAAACAAAAGGGCAATGAAGGAAAAGATGATTAACAGTCTCAGCATCATTCCTACACATATAGCATCTGTTAGGTAATTGAATTCCTCTTTTGCCAAGATTATCCAAGGTGAGAATCTTATCCTGAAGCATGATCCAATAGAAAATATTGATTTTAGGAATCAAGAGATTAATCCAAGCCTTAGCCCAGAAGGGCGGAGACTCCATCAGACTAACCAACATAGAAGTAGCAGAAGAAACTGAAAAAATGCCAGACGGATTGTCTAGCCAGACAGAAAGATCATCCACCTGGTGTTGAACCAATCTTAGGGCCCTGAAGGTAGACTGAACCAGGCTAAGATCCAGACTGATGGTCTTCAGATCAACCCAATCCCCATCCCTCCAATAATCTTTGACCAGGACCCCGAATTCCCTTTTACTATCATTAATCCATTTACTGAATTTCTCATTTTTGATTAAAGGATCCTTAAAAAGCCATCTATCTTCCCAAAATCTAACATCATTTCCTTTTCCAACAAGCCAACCAGTCCCCATTTCCAGCAACTTTCTACCTCTACTCATATCATTCCAGCAGACAAACCCACGAGGTAAGGAAGAAGAATTAATAACATTATTAAGAGACTCACAGCTGCTAAAGTATTTGGATTTTAAGGTATCTTGTCATTCCCCTCTCAAAGTAAGAGTTCTCCAGAGCTGTTTAGCAAGAAGGGATAGATTCTAGACATGGGTATGTTAGTAGAACTGTTCTTATGATAACATTGTCAATTGAAGTTGAATCCAAAGAAGGACAAAGTATCATTGTCTGAAGAAACTAATAAAGGTAATTTTGTGGGTGGGAGCTTGCTTGAATTTTCCATAGAATAAAGTCACAATACTTTTTAATTTTGCTTCAGTGCTTGGATAGCTACATGATGTTGGTGATGCAAATCACTCTATACAACATAATTTGTATAGGTTTCTTTTCACATGATACATATTGGTGCTTACAGCTATGACTCAAATTTGAAAAAAGGATCCACTTTAGTATGAATTTGATTTAGAGTTCTTTTCCCATAAGGGTCAGATGAAGATTAAAAAAAGGAAAACATTCAAACAAGAGATGCTCGAGATTCTTATGGTGATATTAAAAAATAAAAGGGTGGTCTCGACACATCAAGTGAAGATGCTTTGGTCACTCACAGGAATATGAGTCTTGGAGACTATCAAACAAAGGAGTAATGTGTTGATGTATTTAAATACCTTATGCCATATGCAAAGGCCTCTTCAAGAAATGGCTTAGTTAAACTGGAAAGGGTCTTGAGATCCATTCACAAGTAGTTTCCACAGCCACCTGAAGCAGTTTGATATTGCAATATGCAAATAAGCATTTGAATTCCCAGTCAAGGCATGTGAACTTTAAAAGGATCAAACAAATGTGGTTCCATGGAATTCCACTACCCATCCAAAGCATTGAACTGCACATAACAGATGTGTTGATAAGTTTTAGTAACTTTTAAGAAAATGCAATCTACAACTAGGACACCATTTGAATTTGATGTAAGGGATCATTCAACATTGCAAGGAAGTATTTTAACAAATCTCCTGCCAATGTGAAGGAACCTGAGGCAAAAGGGCACGTGAGCCTGTTGAGAAAACAAATCCATAAATAAATGTTGTCTCATGGAACTCCGTGATTATATTACACATAATAGATGCATTGAAAAGGCTTTAGTAACCTTTAAACAAATGAAGTGGCCATCACCAGGTATAGGAGTTATAGCAAGGAGTCACGAACTAGCAAACAAAAGATTAGGGTTTGTCCTCATTGCTCGTCATCAGGTCATTGCACGTTGGTTCCCATATTTTCCCATCCAACCAACAATGAGAGATGGTCATTACTCATCATGAGTTTTTCTCCCATTTCTTTCACTCAATAGACAATGGTTAATGGCTAAGCGAGGTCTGGTAGGTCCATGGGTTTCATGAAAAGAAATGCCCAATTTTTTTTTAAAAATGCTTTATCTTTCTCATTTTAAAAGGGGCTAACATTTAAATATAAGTTGAAAAGTAAACACTGGCTAATATTTTAATTTGAGCCCAAAGTGAAATATAGACTATTTCACTATGAGATGAAAAGGAGCATGGTGTAAGAATTGAAGGTGCAAGGGAGTATTTTAATATGAAATGAATTTAATATTAACTTAATGATCAAATAATTTGCGATGGGCTACAAAGTGAACTTATTCACTTTGAAGAAAAATATTAGATGCTAGGAAAATATTTCAATCAGAAGAGTGCCCGTGAAATTCTTTATTAAAAGGATTTCACATAAAACAAGCATTTTGTTGGAATGTAAAGTAAGTAATTTCATTTAGTTAGTGAAATATTTTCACTAAAATGCAAATGGGTGAAATTGATTTTTTCCAAGAAGATTCTATATAGACAAATATTTTTAAAAAAGTGTTTGAAATATTATGGGACAAGATAAAGTGAATAAAATATTTACTATGTAAGAAAAAATGTTTTCTACTGGCTGGGAAGTAAAAATTTAAGATGTGGCTAGAAAAAAGGAGGAGAAATGAATTTTTTTCATAGGAAAAAAAATTTTCACTGCAAGGGTAAACTTACTGTGAGATTTTCATGATGGAGTGATCTTTGCTGTTGCAAATTGGCAAAGGAAAAATGGAGGAAAAAATTATTGTTGCAAAGGGAAGAGAGAGGAGAGATTTTTTTTAGTTTGTTGTTGATCAACGATGGATGAAGATTCCAGATGGCATCTTCAAATCAATTTTGGAGCTACTTCTATTTCCTTTTATTCTCTTCTTCTCTCATTTGTAGGGGTTTCATTTTTCTGAAAGCTCTGCAAGCCAAGCAGAATCTCTGGGTAGTTTGTAATGCTAGGATGAATTATAACTGTCAGTCAATTAATCCAAGGTGTTAGTGTTCTAAATTGAGTCTCATTGATATATTTTATCTGATAATTGTCTCCACGGCTGAAATGTAATGCTCTTTTGAATTCAATAATCAAACATTATCTAAGTCTTTTCATGTACATTTGTTGCATTTGAGTTGCAATAGTTGTTGCTTTTTGTTTTGTAAATGATATAATTTCTTTAATGAATGACAACTGCATTTATCATTTCCTATTGTTCAAGGAATAGTGCAATTGCTTCAACAAATGTGACAAGAGTGTTGTGTTTCTAGGTGGATTTGTAAGAATGGTTACCAGATAAAGCTTCAGTGGTCTTATTATCAAAATGTGATAACAATTGCAAATATCTTTAGAACATGCTCAACATTGTAGGATGAAGTGCTGGTTGTATGACTTTGTAGCCTTGTTCTTGGCATTGGTCAATTATTATACTTCTGTTGTTTTCAATTTGGTTCCAACTCTTTAAATCAAAACCGTTTGAATTTTATTTTCTAATCTATGTGTGCTATGTTCTCCATGCTAGTTAAGGAAATTCACTCAATGTCTTAGCCAATGTTATGTGATATTTTTTGTTTCTTAGCATATTTCTGTGAGAGCATTATTTGATAAGAAATATCGTATTAATTGTGTGTCTAAATCCTTAGGTGTTACTAAAGGGTCACCCCCTAGGTCCTACAGAGCCTAAAGTGTAGGGGAAATGTGTGTTAATTCCATTTCGTATCAGTTAGCCAAATCCATCTTTGAATCTGAACATAATAATTTGGCTAGTCTTTAGGATTCAATTGATCTGTTGATTTGTAGAACCAACACCATCCATAGCCAAGCCTTTCATTACTAATATCCCCTCCTTGATATGCTTAGAGGCACAAAGGATCAAGAAGAAACTATTTTGCAGGAACTTAATTCTTACCTCTTCCTTCCATTTCACTTCCCACTGGTATGATCTTATCTTCAATTTTGTACACTTATCGCACCACCATTTTTCCAAAATAGCCTTTTCCTCCAAGTTAAACCTAGAGATTTCTGTCAACCTAACAAAACAACACATTTGGTCACTAATCTTTCCTTCTACCCTTGATTACACCTTCCATCGGCCCTTCCTTTTTACCCATACCTTGGTTTTCCCTCTAGTGTCCTTGGTTTTCTAATTTTCCTCTAGTCTCCCCGATGTCTTTATCTGAGAGGTTATCATATGGTATCGACCCATTTCCATCTACCTTCCTTCGCCAGACCTTGGGATTTGTCTTTTGATTTCGGTTAGGGTTTTCCATCTTTGTCCCCATTGTGCTCTACCTGACCCTCCCATACTTGTTTTGTGCCCTCTTTCGAATGCCCTCATTCGGATTTGGCCAACCCTATTTTCCTCTCTGCCACATTGTTCTATCCACCATTCAAGGGACTTCCCTCCTCCTTCCCTAGTGATGATCCTCTCTCCTTAGTGGTCATCCTCCTTTCCCATCTTGCCTATTGATACTTCTGCTCCGTTTTTTTTTCCATACCTCTTGGTGGTGTTCGTTTAGCCTATCGTGCATCAATGGCCACCCTTTCTCCACATCCTCATCCCAAGACTCAACCTCCTACAAAAATTTTCCTCACCCTTCCTTCTGCCAAAAATCACTTTGCTCCACCATTTCTTATTTCTAACATCAATTTTAGATATTATGATTTTATTATTTCTTTTAGTGTTAACAAAATTAAATAAATTTATTTTTAAATATGTGTTAAGTATATAATTTAGAATTTGGTTTGTATAGTTTTCATAATAATCCAACACATACCATCAATAATTATGCTATGCCAAGTGAATTACCAATACATTAAACAATTTAACCATGTCTAACTATCAAGGATTAAATGTGACACATACAAATATTTGTAACTTCCATAATGAAAATGTTCAAATTCTATAATGACTATAGATTCATAATATGTACTAAAATATAACTATATAGAACATAGCTTAGATGACAATAATAAATGAAGAAGGATTTCAATATAGAAACCATACATCTTAACCTATAGTGTGTATTATACTTCACGTTTAGATAAATGATAATATATTTACTTTCTAGTTCTATATAATATATAGTTTTATCTTTGATTTTTATTATCTCAAATTTTTTTGAAGAAAATAACGTTTCTTAATCTTGAGAATTTTTTATTTTTAGTTCAACCAAAGCTTGAAGTATATGGTCAAATAATAGCTTAGGTAATCATACACATTATACAAAAAACTAAATGTAAATGGAGGAATAGTTATTGATTCTAAAAAATTGAGTATATTGAGACATTATTGGAAAAAAAATGATGCAATAAAATGTTCTTCAATGGCTTAACATTTACACATTTTTCACCTAATCTCTACTTACAAATTTACTGTCTATAAATACTTCACAGAAGTAGTGCATACACTTGGATTTTATTTCTAACAAATTCAACTTCTCTCTCTTAATCAACCACAAACCTCTACAAGAAATAATACATTAATATATTCAACATATTAGCATTGGAATTTAGAGTAGTTGTAAGGATGTAGGGTCATTATCTGACAAAAAAATGGTTATTATAGTGTCATTGTCCAATTTTATGTCCCCAATAGCGCATAGGAAAATTTAGACAATATAAAAATTTTGGAATGCTTTCTTCAACAAATTTGATATTTTGATTGTAAAAATTATTTGTGGAATATGACAAGATTGTAAGTCTATTGCATCTACTGTAGAAACTTGTTTTGTGTTTGTATGTGAATTTAAATAGATTTTTAGTGGATAACTTAGTTTGTGAAGTGAACAATAGAACATATTGATGCATTTGAATGTGTATATCTATTTGGTTATTATCTTATTCTACCATCTCTTTCATTAATTTGTGAATATTTTCCCCTTGGATTCCCATGGGTTTCTTATGTACTTGCTCTAATAAAAAAATGATTTTTCTCATTTTTTAACAACCTGAGCCTTGTGAGCAAGTTTTTGTTCTAAGATATGGAGCAATAATTTTGAGATTTAAAATGAGAAATGCTATATTTTAAAGGAATCGAGTTGTATTTTTTAGAAAAATTAGCTAGAACAATATTCTATCATCACAATATATATCCTTCATTCTCTCTTCATAAAAAAAATCTATATGAAGTTTGGTTTGGTTATCCACCACTTTTTTTAACATCTTCAAATTTTTGGATCCACTTGTTATGTTTTGATTTCCAAATAATTCAAAGAAGTAAGCTGCATCACTAGAGTTATAAATTAATTTTTATTGGATATTCTAAATCTTCAAAATCTTATAGGTTGCATGATGAAGTTAATAAGATATTATTTATTGCATGAGATGTATTTTTTGAATCTTCAAAAAAAAAACTGTTGATGGTATTCTGCACTTGGTCAAAACAAACAATCATTAGTATTGTTAGTCAAACTAAACAAAGCAAATAGAACATCCCTATGAGATATTTAATCATGCTAGATATGCAACAAGAAAATAAGAAACCAAAATAGTTAAATAAAAGCATATGAAAGCAAGACCAAATTCTATCCCATAGTGGGAGTGGCGCTCCTTTGATGTGGAAAGGATGCCCTTTCCCACCCCCTTGATAAGATTCCAATGTGAGGAAGATGCAAAGATGAGTGATGATGAATATGCCTATAGTGAAAATGCTTAAGATTGTGGATGTGATTGTTGATCCATATTGTGAAGAGAATGCTCTATTTATATGGTTGAAGAGTTGAAGAATTGAGATATTGGCGGAATGTGGGACTAAAGGAGAGCCAATGAGAATGTGACACTTGTCACAAGGATAATGGATGAATTTGGAGCACATTTTAGGGAATGTGCATAGTTAATGCATGTAGGTGAAAGGGCGAGGGGGTGTAAGAGAGATTAATGCATTTGTAAGAGGAATTAAGGGATTTATTGGGGCTTAAATTCCTTTGTAAGAAGCATTTATGTTTGGGAAACAAAGTCAAATAAGTTGATTTATTGGATGAATACTCCCAAGTCATATGATTTTGTCATACAAAATAGGGTAATTAGTTAATGAAAATAATTGATCTTCATGTGCAAGTCAGTTAGTTAATCAGGGGTTGGGTTTGACCAAGGTTGAGTCAAAAGCTAGAGAATGGGTAATTAGGATTAGGAGAACTGATTAATATAGAATTAATTAACTTGGAGGAATTTAGGGGATTTGACATTTGATTTATTAAATTAGATGAGAGGACTTTATGGATTTGATTGTTTTATTTAAATCAACATGATGAACAGTAGTGAATTAATCTAATGAATTTATTTATTTGATTAATAGAAGAATTGATGATAATTGATCAAATTAGGTGCATATTATGATTATTTTCATGTATAAATTTTTTCCCCTATTCGAACCAATGTACCAGTTGCATCGGTTCAAATACTGATGTTGCCAAGATCAAAATTCAAAAATTTCCTAATTTTTTTAGATGCCCCACTATTGCCCTAGCGAAAATAAGTACACTGGTACATTTCCCCCCTGAGAGATCAGGTGAAAATTTTGATTTTAGGTTGAGCTCACGACAAATAGGTTCAAGATGGTGAAATGAGAAGGTTAGACTAATAGATCTATATTATGATGATATCAAGATGTTTTTAAGATGCTAAGAATACCAAATCTATAAATTATCCTAAACAACTTAAATAATGAGGCAATGCATGTGAGATGGATGGTGTTTCCTATTATGATTATATGTATGATTTTAAAGGATGGATTCATTGATGTTTTGGTGAATTTCATGATAGAATGTTAGCATGAAAGAGGATAGAAGAATGAGAGGGATCAAACATTGATTCCAAGAAGATGCAGAATTCCAACAAGTCTATGAGTCATCGAGACTTTATTAGATATGATGATGAAAGATGATGATGTATTTCTTATCCAAGGATTGGGTATCTAAAGAGCATAACTTTCTTTATGTTTGATAACACACATAGATATGATGCATCAAGGTATAAATAACTAGGATGGCATGGTATCTAGTGCGATAGACTTTGACTTAGCAAATAGATAGGAGTATCCTTGTTCACACATGGCATATGAAACCTTATTGGGATGTACTTCAGACATTTTGGACATCTCAAACCAAAACATAGAAAGGAAAAACCTTCCAATGTAATAGTCAACAAGTTGTTCAAAATATCCTCCCTACATATCTACCAAAGCAAGTATCACCAAGTTATATTAGAAGAATATCCAACAAGCACAAAAAAAAGAAGATAATGATCAATTCCCCATTCCTTTATTTCTAAATAGTTTGGACTTGGCATCATCGAGAGGTCATTGGAATGAGTGCAATAAGATAAATCAAAATAAAATATCAAGTACACAAACATGTCAATGTTCTTCATATCTCTAGCCAAAGGGATGTGTCTTGGTTAGGATAAGTATCCAAAGTGATTGCCAAAGATAATTCCCATTGTAGGAAGGATGCATCCTAGGACATTTTAGTGGATGGTGGCAAGTTGATAGGTTGGTTGAAAAGACCATTGATATAAGGTTTGATTGACATGTTTGAGAAGGATCGTGAGTTTGATTTAATGTGTAAAAGTTTGTTGTTTTGATTTTTATTTTGTGTTTGAAGTTTGTTTTTGTTAATTGTTGTACTTGTTTTCTATTTGTGTTACAAAAGGGTGAGTGTGACGATTTGTTTATTATGGATGAGATTATTGTGAGTGAAAGAAAAATGGGATGAATTGATTTTTTAAAATATTTGGATGTTTTTGATTTTTTTGAAATGTTATGAGGATGTTTTTTGGATTTTTGGGTTATTTAAATGTTTTTGTGTTTTTGTTTTTTTGTGTTTTTGTGTCTTGGGGGTTCATCAATAATGGCCTTTCCTACATTTAAGCTCAAAGATGACAAAGTTAAGATATCATGTTTTTGACTTTTTCTAACTTTTTGACCTATTTTGGTATTTTGATATGTTTTGAATGTTTTGTATTTTTGCATGATTTTGATGATTTGGATATGGATATGTGTGATGATAGCAGTGCTCTATTTTGGAATTTTATTGAAAACCAAGCTAGGTTTGATTCATCTAATTGATTGATTGATGATGATAACACTATTAAGGATACACAACAATGAAAGGATGGTGTTAAGCAACACAAGGATTGGGAAGCATATCCCGAGATAATGATGGTTTGATTGGATTTGATTGATCAAGGTTTTGAAGCTCAACTTGGAACAAAAGTTGTTTTGAATGATTTGATGTGATACTGAAGTGAAAACTAGATGCAACTAATATTGATTGTTTGGATTGATGTTCGATGAAAGATAAAGCTTGATAAGGAACATCTTCTTGTCAAAATATGCCATGGGTTTGTGATTTGAATTTTGGCTCACAAATCCTTTGACCAATTTGATTTCATGCTTGCCAATGCTCAGATCACCACATAATTTGGAAGATATACATCAATATTCATTCCAAAAGAAAGATGTAAATATTTTCCCCCAGTGTCTAGCAATGTAGGGAATGCCATGGTTGGATGCTTGGATAGATGTATGGATGGATGGATATGGTAAGCACACAAAGGGTTCCAAGGATTATCTTGTGATAAGATAACGTGTTCAAAAAGAGTATGCTCATTTGGATAGTGCTTCATGGCTTATATAATGTTGGGTAGGATAGGATAAATGAAAATGACTCATGTGTCAAAATGTTTATCATAAGCAAGTGTAAAGTGTGCACCAAACATTGTCATGATCAAGATAATTTGGAAGATGGATGTAGTTGGATGAAAATGGATTGGATAAATGTTTCATGGATGAATGATTTATTATGGATAAGATGGATGGAATGTTGGATTTATTATGGATGAGATAAGATGCTTTCACTTGAACTAGTGCATGTAGATGCTTAATTCTACACATGATGCATGTTTTCCATGTTTTCATCATGGTACCTATCCAAAGTGACACCGTCGTGGTTTTCACTAGAGGATGATTTTTAGCTTTACTATTTTCATTCTTTTTTTATTTTTTGTGAAAGATTTTAAGCTCATACTGAACCACCTAGTTGTGTTGACGTTGGCACTCTTGTCATAATGTGCCACCAATATCCTACTTGAAGAATCTACTTTTCCAGTATACATGCACTTGAATACAACTTTTGAGAATTTTTTTCTCCTTCGTTGATACCAAAGTTAACTTTATCTCTATGCACACATCACAATAGAATTCCTTTTGAATCCTCATAATGAAGGGTCACTACCAATACATGGACAATATGAGAATTGGATATCATGCATGGTAAAATGGATGATGGAGTGTGTTTAGGAATATAAGATGGATTGGTTCACAACTTGGAACATTTGACTCTCCAAACTTGGGAAGATGAGCAATGATGGGTGGATATGGAAGTGTGCATGGAATTAGGACCAACCGCTTGATATACTTTGTACATTGTTTGAGAAGCCTACTTTTTCTTTTTTGGACATCTTTGATGGATACATTTCCCTTTTTAATTTTTCCCCATAATTTCTTTGACTGGTGGAGTTTGATAGGGATAATATTTCTTTGTATTTTTTGGTATCCATGTGTATTTGATTTGTACATTATTCTTCCCAACTTCTTTTTCTTTGATAATGTTCTTTGTGCTTTGATTCAAATTTTTCTTTTGATGTTGGTCCCAATTCACGGATGAGGTGATGCTTGGATGAAGATTCGTGATGTGGTTGGTTGTAGTATTAGCATTGGTTTCATCATAAATATTCTTTGTGCTCCCTATGTTGACTGTTGTTTGAGATGAAGTTTTCCCCAATATTGTGGAAGTAGTACCTTCATGCTTTGATTTTTCCTGTTTCAACATGACCAATACAAATGATGTTATTTCAATTTCCTACTTTGTTGTCTCTGGAATATCTTGTTTGGTCTGACCTATTTCCTTGAGTGGATAATGTTGGATATCTTCATACATGATGTCCTCAATCTAAATTTGGGATATATCTAATTCTAATGTTGACAACTTGAATTCTGATTGTAGGAATCAAAATAACCTACTCTTTTTGTGTAATAATGTCAAGAGTAAAGGAATCCTATTCTAAATGAAGATCATCTATGTGTCCATCAAAAGAAATCATCTCATGGGTAGATGGAGGAGTATGTGCTATATGGATATCATTATCATCTGTGACATATTTTATAGATTGAAGAGTTTCCATTTGATCATTATAGCATCTTGGAGATACGTATTCTTGATCTTGATTAATTTTAGAATTGCTTTTGACGTGCTTTGGATCAAGTTCTTGACATGGGTCAATTTCAAAGGATGGATTGCTTACAAATGGTTCTTGGATATATTCATTAGGCATGAGAAATGGATTAATATCCTCTTGATCTTTGAGTGGATTTGGATCAAGTGTTGAGTTAAGGATTCCTTCAATATCTAAAATCATGAGGTCAAAGGATATCAATATGTCATGGAAAGGACCATTTCTAGACTTTGGTGAAAGATGATGATCATGCTTTGGAATAAATTATTGAGACATGTCCTCTAACTCATTAGTTGATGTAGATACATTATCAACATGATCATCATTGGATGGATCTTGGATTATGTCAATAGGATCAAATACTTCTAACACTCCTTGAAATAGATCATTGTTAGATATTATTGGTGAATTTTGATCATGATTGAAAAGTGACTCTTGATGCATGTTGATTTGATCATTTGATGGGGTAGAAACATCTTCAAGGTGCTCATTGATAGATAGATCTTGATCATTGTTTTCAACAATTGAGGTGGAGAGATTCTCACTACTATCGCTAGTGGTTGAATCTTGATCATTGTCTTCAACAATTATTCTCTATTGATCAATAAGGTCTTGGATGCGATTTTTGAGTCGAATACAATTTGATGTTTTATGAATATTTTTTGTATGATACTCACAATAAGATCTACCCTTATTCCAAGGGAAGTTTATGATAGAGTTGAAAGCACTTACTTTTGGAAGAGCAATGATTTTTTCATTAACTAGCTTTCTTAGCACTAATTTGATTTCCTCTCCAAAAGGAGTGTATTCACGTTTGTGATCTTGTGATATTTGTGCTTGTTGAGGTGATTCTTGTTGTGATTGATCTTGGAGATGTGGTGATTGAGTTTTTTTGTTGATGTTGTTGATCTTGATATCTGACCTCTTGACATCAGAGATATTCTACTTGATGAGGTTGTGTAGACAACTCAAAGCTTTGATGACATGGTTTAACCAATAGAAGAGTATTGATTTTGGGGTGGATATGTCTCTTGGCACAATAAATCAACTATTTTGGTGAGTGAAGCAATTTGATGTTGCAAAATTTGATCCTTATTTTGATCTTGACACCCTTGATACAGTTGATTTGGTTGTTGAGCAAGCATATT
>VDFB02031825.1:0-46403 GCA_007258455.2 Sequoia sempervirens | reverse complement strand
CAAGTTCATTATCCAATCAAAACCAATCAAAATCAAATCCTAAATTCCAGCATTGATCCAAAGTTCCTAAAAAATCATCACCCATATCATTCACTCCATTCATCCTTCATCTCATCATTGGTCCTAAGCACCTTAGAGATCACTTTTGCAACAAGGTAAAAACACAAGAAGAACATGGAATATAAACTTGATCCATACATCATAAGAGGTCTAAAGCAACCAAATTATCAAAGCCTTAGAATGCTAATTTATTATCAAAAATCACATTTATACAATCCATACATGGGATAATTATCTCCTATAAACCTCAATGGTACAACAAATGTGAGTATACCCAATCTAAATATTGGAAACCCTTTTCTGATGGTAGATTTAAATCCAAGTCCAAACTTACAAATATATCAACAAAATACTCAATGCACGTGTCTTCAAAAAAACAACATTATCCCACAAAATCCATACATGCCAAATGAGAATATACCAAATACAACTATACTAAACATGAACATTTTGAATCTACACTTGGTAAAATTTTGGATAGATATGTTTGTAAATCACACAAATGTTGTTAAAAATCCATCACACCCATATGTCCCCCTCACCTTTCATAATCCTAATGACCCATCATCATCATTTCACACAACCCCTCGAACCTGTCTCCCTACAACCTCACAAGGAGAAGGTGACCTATTTGGACCAGGGGGCATTTTTTTATCAAACATCATCATTTCCCAAAGGGAGCATGCCACCCACTTTCCCACCACTCCCACCCTTTCCATTAACATCCATATCACCTCTTGGTTTGGGCCTACCATTGCTACCACTGCTCATCCAAAACATCCCCCCAACCATCAATCAAGGCATCATACCAAATCCTCCCACCTTTCCATTGATATCACAACAACAAATGGAAACCATTCCCATAGCACAAGCAACCAACACATTGTCAACCATCCCTCAAAACATGGTCTCTCAAGGACTAACCATATCGATCGCACCATCCACCAATCAAATCCCAATCATCAATATAACGATACCTCTTATGACCACAACAAGCACTATTCTGAAACCACCTTTGCCACCACCACCCACTACCACCACCACCCACCACCACCACCACCCAAACCAAACACATCAAACCAATACAGTATTGCATTGCAAGCCACTCAGCAGGCTGCTTATCAGAAGGCACACCAACAAAACCAAAACTGACAAGCTAAACAACTAGGTGCTTAGCAAGCTGCACAAGCTGCTCAAGTTTCCCAAGCCACACTACAAGCCCAACAAGCACAAGCCCAGGCTCAAGCACGAGAACAAGATCGATCCCAATACCAACAAGCAAATTTTGTCCAAAATCCCAACAAAATGTTTAACAACTCCATCTATTGATCCAAGTCAATGATCACATGATCAAGATCTATCCATCAACAAACACATGGTAGATGTTTCTAGCTCATCTGAAGATCAAAGAAACGCACATCAAGAGTCACCTTTTGATCATGATAAGAATCCCTCAACAATATTCGACAATGATCTATTTCAAGGAGTGATAACATTATTTGATCCTATAATCAACAATCCATCGGCCAATGATCATGTTGAAAATGCCTCTACATCACCTAATAAGTTAGAGGACATATCTCAAAAATTTATTCTAAAGCATGATCAACATCTCTCACCAAAGTCTAGCAATGGTCCTTTCCAAGACATATTGACATCGTTTGACCTCATGATTGTTGATATTGAAGGAATCTTCAACTTAACACTTGATCCAAATTCACTCAAAGATAAAGAGGATATTGAGCCTCTTCATATGCCTAATGAAGATATCCAAGAACCCTTTGTAAGAAATCCATCCTTTGAAATTGACCCATGTCAAGAACTTGATCCAAAGCATGTCAAAAGAAATTCTAAAATCATTCAAGATCAAGAATTTGTATCTCCACGATACTACAATGATCTAATGGACACTCTGCTATCTATAAAAGATGTCGCAAAGATGATCATATCCACATAGCACATACTCCTCCATCTACCCATGAGATGATTTCTATGGATGGACACACAGATGATCTTCATTCAGAATAGAATTCCTTTACTCCTGGCATTATTACACAAAAAGGGAAAATTATTGATTCCTATAGTCAAATTGAGTTGTCAACATCAAGATCAAATATATACCAAATTCAAATTGAGGACATCATGTATGAAGATATCCAACATTATCCACTCAAGGAAACATGTCAGACATAATAGGACATTCTGGAGTTATCAAAGTAGCAAATGGAAATAGCATCATTTGTAGTGGTCATTTATCAGAGAATGCATTCTAAACAAGAGTTCTCAGAATAGGAAGAATCAAAGCATATTGGGGGAAACTATGTCTCAAGCAAACATGAACATAGGGAGCACGTAGAGTCCTTATGCTGAAACTGATGTCAATACTACAACTAGCCACTTCATGAATCTTAATCCACTCATCACCCCATCTACAAATTGGGACCAACATCAAAAGAAGGTTTTGAATCAAAGCACAAAGAATGTTATCAAAGAAAAAGAAGTTGGAAAGCATAACAGACAAAACAAATACATATGGATACCAAAAAATACAATGAAATATTATCCCTATCAAACTCCATTAGTCAAAGAAACAATGGGACAAAAAAAAAAAGGGAAAATTATCCATCAACGATGTCCAAAAAAGAAAAAGAATGCTTCTCAAGCAACGTACAAAGTATATCAAGTAGCTGGTCCTAATTCCATGCACACTTTCGTATCCACCCATCATTGCTCATCTTCCCAAGTTTGGAGAGTCAAAAGTTCCAAACTATCAACCAATCCATCTCCTATCCCTAAACACACTCCATCCACGCCTCCACGCATGATATCCAATTCTCACATTGACCATGTATTGGCAACAACCCTTCATCATAAGGATTCAGAAGGCATTCTATCACGACACCAAGATAGAGTTAATTCCGATATCAACAAAGCAAATCAGGAATCTCAAAAGTTGTATTCAAGTGCATGTATCTTGGTGAAGTGGATTCTTCAAGTAGGATATCAATGACACATTATGAAAGAAGCATTTACATCAACACCGCAAGGTGATTCAACATGAGCTTAAAATCTTTCAAAAAAATCCAAAAATCCAAAAATCCAAAAAAAACCAGAAAAAGGATTAAAAATAGTAAAGAAAAAATTGTCCTCTAGTGAAAACCACATGGGCAGCAGTTTGGAAAAGTACCATGATGAAAACCTGGAAAACATGCATCATGTGTAGAATCAAACATCTACGTGCGCTAGTTCAGGTGGAAGCATCTTATCCAATCCATAATAAATCCAACATTCCATCCATCTTAGCCATAATAAATGCATTCATCCATGAACTATTTATCCAATCCATTTGCATATATCTGTATCCATAGCCCAAGTTATCTTGATCTTGATAGAATTTTGTGCACACTTAACACTTGCTTATAGTAACATCTTGACATGGGTCATTTTCATTGATCCTATCCTACCCAACATTATATGAGCCATGAAGCATTATCCAAATGAGCATACCTTGTTCAAAACACCTTATCTTATCACAAGATAATCCATATCCCTCCATCCATACACCTATCCAAGAATCCATCCATGATATTCGATACATTGCTAGACACTGGGGGTAAATATTTACATCTTGCTTCAGGAATAAATCTTGATCTATATCCTCAAAATTATGTGGTGATCTGAACATTAGAAAATCAAATTGGTCAATACATTTGTAAGCAAAAATCCAAATCATTAGCCCATGGCACATTTTGACGAGAAGACATTCCTTCTCAAGCTTCATCTTTCAATTAAACATCGATCCAAACAATCACTATCAGTCACATCTTCAATGTCACATTAAATCATCCAAAAATAGATTTTGTTCCAAATCAATCTTCACATTCCTAATCAATCAAATCCAATCAATCCATCATCTTGGGCTATCCATCCTAATCCTTGTGTTTCGTAACACTATCCTTGCATTGTTGTGTATCCTCGACAATGTTATCATCACCAATCCCTCATCATCTTGGGATATTCATCCTAATACTTGTGTTGTGTAACACTATCCTTGCATTGTTGTGCATCCTCAACAATGTTATCATCATCAATCCATCAATTTGATCAATCAACCTTAGCTCGGTTTTAAAAAAAATCCCAAAACAGAGCACTAATATCAGATCACGCATATCCAAATCATCAAAATCATGCAAAAATCCAAAAACATCCAAATCATATCAAAATCCCAAAACATTCATAAAATTCAGAAAACATCAAAAAAATGGTATCCAAAATACATCATCTTTGAGCTTAAACGTAAGCAAGGGGTGATCTCACAAAGCTGGTTTACAATTTCTGGGAGGCACCAATTTTTGCTGAAATCACATATTTTTAGAAAATATAATGATTTAAACCTTAAAATGTTCCATTTAAAGAATTCCAATTGAAGAGGATTTGATCAAACTACCTTAAATAAAACCCCCTTGGATAGAACCCCACTAGTTTTAAACCATACCTATAGCAGAGTCTCCTTTACACCTATCAAAATGCTGATAAAAAATCACTTTTGATATACCTTTTGGGGGATCAAATGAATTCATTTAAAATTTATTTTTTGTAAGTATATAGTCCTTATTATAAGCTTCCCAAAAATTATAATTTTAAATAAATTTAATTTTATTATTATATTTATTTTTTATTTCTCGTGAATGTAATGTTTTCAATGAAAATCAAACTTTCTGTTCTACACGTGGAAAAATAGTAGATTACTAAAAAAAAAATTAAAAATATTAGTACACCATATATTGAATTCCTTGATCCAACAAAGAAAAACAATGAATTTCGATACATACAAAAAAAGTTACGCGTTATACAGTTGTGCTATGTCCAATTATAATTGGTTTGAATTAAACTTGATTAAAGAAAAATATTCAATAAAAACTAAATTTGAAAGAATTAGAATTTTATCCTTCATGGAAAAAAAAATTATGTAAGTTATATAGTGAGCTGCCACTTTAAAAATGTTGTTTCTCTCTAAAAAAAAAAAACTGCTTTCAAGGGAGATGGAAAAAAGAAGTCCAATATGATTCCAAAATTTTGAAAAAATATATTTAGAATCTATAGACAAATTTCACTTAACTTCTAGTTTGCATTATCTTCAAATTCTAATTAGTCAGCTTATAGGTGCCTCCTCGAATGTGAAGATTTTGTTAAAAAATATTTCAAAGGTTCCAGCTTTGTCCAAAAATTGTAAAACCACTATTGTGGATCACCTGCTAATCTTTGATCAGCCCCCGAGACACAAAATACAAAAACATTAAAAACCAAAATCCAAAAACATTCATAAAATCTCAAAAAACACAAAAACATTGAAAATTTGGAAAATCAAAACATTTGAAAAATCTCAAAAATACCAAAAATAGCCTCAAAATAGTTTAAGAAACTCCAAAAACATCCAAATATTTGAAAAAAAATCCATCCGTCCCCATCTCACTCACCCCTGCAATAATCCCATCCATAATAAACAAATTATCACACTCATCCATTGGAAAAATAAATAGAAAGAACCAAAACAATCAGCAAAAAGCAAGCTTCAAATGTAAAATAAAAAGCTAACTTCAAAAATTTTAAATGCAAAATCGAACTCTTGATCATTTTCAAACATGTCAGTCAACTTTATATCAATAGCTTATCAAACAACTTATCAACCCATCATCATCTTATATAATACATGTCCTAGGATATATCATTATGATAATGGGCATCATTTTGGATATCACCTTGGATTCTTATCCTATCAAAACACATCCCTTTGGTTATAGGTATGAAGAACATTGACTTGTTTGTTTACTTGATCTTTTCTTTTGATTTATCTTAATGTGCTCATTCAAATGACCTCTTGATGATGTCTAATCAAAATGATTTAGAGAGAAAGGAATGGGGCAACGGTCATTATCTTTTATTTTTTGTGCTTGTTGGACGTTCTTGTAATATAACCTTAGTGAATACTTGCTTTGTTAGGTGTGTATGGAAAGTGTTTTGGGTAGCTTGTTGAATATTGCATTGATGGATTATACCTTCTGTGTTTTGGTCCGAGATGTTTGAAACTTTGGAAGTGCATCCTAACAAGGTTTTCATATGTTAGGTGTGAACAAGAATACTCCTATTTGTTTGTCAAGTAAAAATCCATCACACTAGGTTCAATGCCATCCTGGTTCTTTATACCTTGATGCATCATTCCTACGTGTGTTATCAAACATAAGGTAATTGGCCCTTTGAAAATCCCAACTCTCAGCAAGTGAACATCATCTGCATCATCATCATCATCTCTAATAAGGTCTTCTTAGATCATGGACTTGTTGGATCCTCTTGTCATCTTATTCTTCTATCTTTACTAACATTTCTATCTAAATTTGTGTGATATCTCAAAATATACATGAGGCTACCCATAGCCGATGACTATCTATAGATCATCAAAATTGTCTACGTCAAATATCTGATCTTTCTAAGGAATTATCTTTCGTCCTTTCATCAGTAGAACCACTCCCCTCATATTTTATCATGATCTCAATAAAAAATTAGCATTTCCACTCGATCTCTCAAGGGGCTAGTATAATAGCATAATTCTTCTTGCTGAGGCAATAGTGGGGCATTCGAAAAAAAAAAATGCTTTTAATCGAGACATGGTTATTCTTTGAACCCATGCAACAAGTACCTCACTTCAAAGAGGGGAAAAATATAGACACGTAAGAAATCCCAATTGATCCTATCACACTTGATCCTGATCTACTAACATTTCTTCATCCTAAATTACCCCTTTGTCTAACCATTTAATCGAATAGCCTTATTTGATTAAATTCATCATAATTCCCCTTTTAATTAAATAAATCCCTCGATTTAATTAAAGCATTACCTCTCTATAATTAGCTAAGTCCTTCCATCTTCCTATCTTTATTTAATTAAATAATCCATATTATTTTATTAAATCTCTAAAGTTCATCTAATTAAATTAAATAAATCAAACATTTATCTAATTTAATCTAACATCACCCCCTTTGCTTAAATAAATAAAAATATTTATTTAACTAGGTCTTAATCATTTTCATCTCTTTTTGATTTATTTCAACCCACAAATCTAAATCAATTAGTCAAATCACCTAATCTCCTCTTAAATTGATCAAAACCTGATTAGTTTAACCTAATTGCATGTCACATCCTCTAACTTTTCCCACTTGCACAATAAATCAATTTATTTGATTTATTAAATCTCCATTTACTTTCAAAAGGAATCCAAGTGGGAGTATTCTTCAAATTTGAAATCTCCCCCCAAATAGACATGTACATCCAACAAAGCATTTAAAATCTCTTACAAGTCCTTGCCTTGAGCCAAGTGGCATTTAACTCTCCTCTTTCATCCCCCCTAAACATGTCACTTCTTTAAATTCAAATTTCAAACTTGCACATTGATCAAAATGTGCTCAACCTTCATCCTCTCACATGTTGACAAGTGTCATTTTCCCATTGGATGTTGAATGATCCCACATTCATCCATTTTTCTCATTCCATCATCTTGTTCTTCTATTTATAGAAGGCTTCATTCCTCATTTTAGCATCCACCATTTGAGTAAGCTTACTATACTCAAATGTATCTTCAAAGCATTTGGAAGATTCATCAATTTATCAAATCTATAGCTAGGTTATGCAGGTTTTTCAACATGGAGCACACTTGAATCTTCAACAAAGTGGATCCCTATCACCCTTCATCATCAAAGCTTGCAAAGGAGTTGGGAAAGGGCCAATTTCCACATCAAATTGGCACCAACTCCCCTAGAGGATCAAGAGTTTGCATTATTTGAATAGGATTAATCTCTTTTATTGCTTCTCATTACATTGCTTGTTTTCATTTCCTATTTTGAATGATGTTAGTGGATTTTATGGGGAATCTCTATTCTAACTTGCATTTGATCTTATTAATGTGTTCATTTGTTGTGTTCTTGTAGGTATAGGATATTGGTTCACACACAAAGTAAAAAATAATTTATATTGGTGGAAAGATGAAAATCTCTTTTAAAAACCCTTTTTGTTTCATCAATTTTGGGTAAAACAAAAGTCGTGAACCACATACCCAACATATTACCACGTTTTGGCCCATCATGATCCTGCACATAGCCACATGTAATGATAGAAAATGTATCCCTCTACATTTTCCCATTTGTTTGGGCCATCCTTGTCAAATTGAGCTTAATGTTACGTTCATATAGTGTTGTAATGTGTTTAACACATTTCCACAAGGTCTTGGAACCTTGTAAACTAGGTGGACCTAATTGTGCCTTATTTAAGGTGTTGGAAAGTGTATCCTAACATTTTCACACTAATCTATGGTTTTATTAATTATGGGTCTTATTTATGCCTTAATTGGTCTTATTTTGTATCCACAGACCTTAATTAATGCATCTTTCTGAAATGAATCCTAAGGTAAACAACCATTTGATCATGATTCATGTGTTTTTGGATTGTATGGCCCAAATTTAGTGATCTAGGACTCATACACCAGCTTGGACGTATGGGTCCCACATGATTTTAGGGGACCCAATTTAGATTTCACATGAATCTAAGTATTTCTTAAAAAAATGTGTCCCATAACTTTTCCTAATGGGACTCATATGCCACTTCTGGCGTATTAGTCCATTATGCCTTAAAATTAAATTAAATTCAAAATTTTGGTAGGATTTTATTCTCCTAGATCTAATATTGGCTTGTAGTATTGTAATTTCAAGAAATTTGGCATAAAAAAGTATAAATACAAGGGTATTTCACTTAATTTTCACTTAACAAGCAATCAAGATACCTATGCTTTGAAGTATTCATGCACTATAACAAATTTGAGTTCACAAGAGCATTCATTTGTTTACAATAGAATTTAAGAGTATTCAAGACCTTATTATCAAGTGTTTTGGAGCATTATTCAATTGTCAAGCATCATGTCAAAGTCATCATGCACCATGTTTTTTTTTAGCTAACATTTGTGGTTTAGATTTTCATGATTCAAGTAAGCATTCAATTCAAGATCTACAAAATTCAAGAAAGAGTTAAGATCCACATTCTAGTTAGCCATTTCATACATGTTTGCAACATTTTATTCCTAGGGTTTGGTGAGTTGCAACATATCATTTTATTTATTCATCATTCCTTCATTCCATTTGATTTCATTACAAGGTTTGATTACCGAAACCGGGTTTGACCAAGGTAAACCCCTTTCCACTAAAAAAACAACTTTTTCCCCTCTCTTTAATGTGTGATTTTTAGATCTAATTTAAAGATCATCTAAGGAGAAATATTCGAGAAATTTTTTCAAGTGTGCAAAGTTGTCAAAGTTGTCACCTTGTTTACAAGAACATTGAAGGACACCTATAGAGCAAAATTTAGCAATTCAGATCTAGAAACTAGGTTGAGAAGATAGAGTAGAGATTGAAGAGAAGATTTAGACTTTTACTCTCCAAAAAATCTAAGCAAGACTGATATGCCACTACTAGTGTATGAGTCCCAATATAGTGTATTTTCTAGTTCTTAGGTGCTCCAGACTTGTCTCTACCAGATTTTTGTTCCTACCTAGAAGCACTAATTTGGGACTAAATTGCCGAGCTTGGCATATGAGTGCTAGTGTGCATTAAATTTAACATTTTTAGCATTTCAAATCTTCATTCAAGCTTCTATATGTTTCCAACTACACTTCTCTAATTTCTTATATTTCTATTCTATTTTGCATACATTTCTAGGTCAATTATCTAAGCCTTGATTATCATTAGGTTTTATCATTAGATTTGTGCCATAGAAAAATGGCCCCTTGTCATTTTCATGGCCTTCTAGGTCTTGTTTCATGGTGTTTGATCTATTTTTCTCTGATTTTATGCTGTAAAATGGCTTGAACATGCATATTTAGGTACTAAAATTCAAATAATGACATCTTATGAAGGTGTTGTGAAGTGTTGTAAGAAATTTATACATTATTCTAGACTCTATTCATTAAAATTTACCTTAAAATCACCTTTTCATCACTAATCAAGTCTATTTCAAGCTTGGAAAATGTTTTATGTCCATTTTCTGCATAATTGACTTTGGCAACCTAACAATAAGAGATTTCTAGATTTGGTGTTGCAGAGTTGTCTCTTGATTTCTCAAAATTTTGAGAGAAGATTGATTCACCACTAGTGGCGAATGAGTCCCACTTTAAGACTGAAAATTTGAATTTTATCAAATTCTAGATCCTGACAATTAGAAACCTGCTTCTAACACTTTTTCACCAGTAGTAGGATTAATTCACCACCCTGGGCAAATGAGTCTCACTGTGATATTTCAATAATTCTAGAAAACATCCACAATCGAAAATCATCAAATCTTACCCAAGTGCATTCTGTTTCATCCTATTTCTTTATGTTTTGCATTATTTCATCATTTAGTTCATTGTTTACATATCACAGTGTGTTTTCCAACATAGTTTAACTCTTGGTTTTACATTCATTATCAATCATTTAAATCATTTAATTGCATTTAGTTAAATTCATTTATCCTAGAAAACATCACACATAAAATTATTTGAATGAACCCTTAGCATTTTTGGTCCCTATCTCTCTCCTTTTAGGTGAAAAACCCTAGAAGAGCTAGAGGAGTACATAGGAACCCAAAAATCTACAGTTCAAGATATTTCATATCACTTGTATTTCTAAGCCCTAGCTTTGTGGTGAGCCCCCTTTTAGTCCCTAATAATACCCTAGGAAACCCTTTAACATATCTCTCTATCTGATTCCATCCCCAAATTGAGATCTCTAGGGTTTCCTTGAATGAAATAATAGTAAAATAGGACCTAACCCCCTTGTGCTCCATCTCCTAAAATGAGGGGTACCATATTTCCACCATTACACCAACTTTCATGGGTGAATACAATATCATAGATAAAAACTCTAAAAAGGAAAAAAAAAGCAATAATGTCAACACAAAATTTGGACAACCCTTTGAAAGCATCCACCTCAACCACTTTAGAACAAAAGACAAAAAATTACACAAAAAAAATTGATGAAGCTGATTATGAGTAACCACCTATTCTAAAAGAAACAAAAATGCTTTATGAAAAAGGTTATCAACTCATGAAACAACTTGGATATAGTGAAAAATGATGTGGTGCTAAAGAACAAGGTATTTGTGTCCCTATAGAGCCTAACATGCAAGGAACAACTAATGGCCTTTTTTATTTTCCCTTGAAAGAAAAAAAAAGCCTCCACTTAATATCAACACTCTTCCAAAAGATTCATCTAAGCTAACTTTAACATTAGTGCATTGTGAACTGATAGTCACTAGTTCTCTTGATTGTTACCCTTTGAAAGAAACAAATAAATCCTTTATTAACATCAATGCATCATGCAAAATACTAATGATTTGAATTCATTATATTTTACATCCTCCTTTCAAGGAGAACAAAATCTCACAATCTAAAGAGTGTTGTGTAGGTATGACAACTTGTATTAAGCAAGAGATATTTTTATCACAAAATAATCAAACATCTTCTACTTTTGATCAAGAGATTATCTTGTTGAGACTCCTCCAATATTGTTTGATATCCCTCCCTCCAAGAATATGAAAGAAATTTTACTATAGGAGTTCATTTTGGGCATATCAGAGAGTTCATGGTCATTCTACTAATGAATGTAAAGCTTTAAGTAACAAAATTCAACATCTTAAGGATTGTGGTACTCTTCCTTGTGTTGAAGCACCCGATCCTCTAATTTATACTAACTCTCAAGCCTCTCATCAATAATTTAGGCTCATCCTTGTCCTACACTAAATGGGGGCAGGGGGTTAGGTAGCCTTATCCTTGTATGACACTTGTCGTTGTCTCTTTTGGCTAGTTTACCACCTTCCATGTATATATTAGAGAAAGCTTGAGATGTGGGTGACATGCCTTAAGTTGACTCATGTGTGACATACTCAATTTTGGGACAACCCCTTATTCATGAGGTAGTTTGATTCAGAAAAAATATGACTCGGCATAGGGAATTTTGAATAACCCTCTCATGTCTTCTTTTGCTTTAAAGAAATTTATCATGTAGTGATGGTGTTAGCAATCATTTTAAAGTGGGGGAATATATTGATACTCAAGTTTCACTTTGTGGTTTTCTTTATTCTTGCAATTCAACCTTTTCTTTGTAGTGTCATTGGGTTTGATATCCTTCGAGAGTGTGATGTTTATTTCACTTCTTGATCCGCAATTAGAGATTTATTATTCAAATCTATTTAACCTTAATTACAATTATTCTTCATCCAGAAAAAAATGTGTGACTATGTTGTTTAATCATTGAAACTATAGACTAGGTTCACTTTTACATAAAATAAGGAAATTGACTAACTACGATAATGTTGTAATAAAAAAGCAACATATAAGGAATTAAAATTGAAAGAATAAAAGACATGAGAGAAGACAGAAAAAATAGAAGAGAAAGAGGAACACGAGCTTGATTAAAGAGTTCATCCAATCAATACTATTTCTTCGGGCCGACTTCTCAATGTAGACCACTTTATTAATATCGCCAAGCAACGAAAATTCCTTGTTCCAATATCCAAGCTCCACTTGCATAAGAATTTTTCACAACCTCTATCTCCTTTACAATTTTTGGTGTAATGATCAACACCTTGTAATCTCTCTCAAATAACTCAAATTCTCTAGCTTTCACAATAATTTCCCTATAATACAATTATTCTCTCCAAGAGAATTTTCTCAACATTCCTCACTTGGTTCCCCACTCTAAACTCTAACCACTCTTTTAATACAAAATAATTTACTCAATATGGCTAAAACTATATTATTTGAAAATCTCACCCACATCACCCAATTTTACACTATATCTTTGAAAATACCCTTTTAATAACACTAAAGTCCTCTTAAATAATTCCTAATCCCCTTAAAAATACACTTTTAAATCTTTTACATATCATTTAATTTTATTTAAGCCCTTTGTATATATCATGAAATCGATCTTTGTTAGATTTTAAGGGGTTAATATTTAAAATTTTAAAACCAGCTTAAAAACCATATCTAAATAAAACCAGTTTGAATCCTATCCCAAATAGTAGACATGGTCTAATGGTAGTGAGGGTTTTTAAGAGCAGGGAGGTGGTTGGTTCAGCCCCCACCCCTCTTATTTTTAACAAAATTTCAACCTTTTCTTAATCAAAACAAAGAGGTTCCAATATATGTTTAGAGTGCATTTTATGGCACAATGGTAGGCATTTGAAATGGAGGAACAAAGATCATGGGTTTGAATCCCATGCTAGAGTATTTTGGTAAATTGAACTGCAACCAATCCACTACGAAACCAACTCGATCATTGAAGGGTTGCAACATTGGCAGTTGATGATTTTCCAATTCAATGACATGTGCCAAGCTATAATTGGATCAGCTCATCTATCATACTAACACATGTCCACATTGGAGGCTGCCACATCACCATATGTACTTGTACCATAGAAAAAAGGACATCTTGCTTGACATGGGATTAATTCATGATAAATTGGACTTAATGAGGCATTGACTCAAGTGTTGTGAGGTATTTTATGCATCCACACTAGATCTTGGACCCTTACAAATTAAATAACATGCTTTTATTGATGTCTTGAAAAGGTGTTCTAAAGTGTTGTAAAGGAATTTCATGCTTTTCTAGACTTAATGAACCCATTTATCACTAATTTAACATTATAAAATGTATTCAAATTTTTTATCACATTAATCTAGAAGGAGTATAAAATAAACTTAATATTAAACTAGTGTTGTAATGTGTCTTACACATTCACATTGGTTCTTATGCCTTTCTAGGATATGTGGGCCTCATTTTAGTGTTGTAAAGTGTATTTAATCACACTTTCACATTGAATTATGTGTTCCAAGCCCTAATTTACCTTTCCATTATCATCAATAGGCCCCTATTAACCCATATTGTGCATCCTGAGGCAATATTTGATAAAATACCTAACAAAGTTTCAATTTAAACCTTATTTCCTTATCTCGTGGCATCCTAACTGTCAAAATGGCCCCTATGGGACCCATTCACCATCCATGTAAAATCAATCCCATCCAGGTGGGACCCATTCACCATGGGTGGCGAATGAGTCCCATTTGGCCTAATTTTGACCCTTTGAGTGGGAAAATTTGAAATTTAGGTTTATTCTTTTCACATGTCAAACTTAGGGATCCTACTTTTAGGATAATAAGGTGAATTTCCTATAAATTCAACTCTCTAAACCCTAAATCACATAAATTCTTCATTATTCATCCACCATTATTCCATCTCAAGACAAGCAAGCTAGGGTTTTATCATTTCAATGCATTAAGATATCAATCAGATATCAATCTTGAAACATTCAAGGGTAGATTCTTCATCTTTTGCTGCAAAAATTCAAGATAAATCATCATGGAAAGGTAATAAACTTCATTATTACATACTTCATTACATTCTTTCATCATTTTGGTTTAATTACCTAAAAGGGGTTTGACCAAGGCAAACCCCCGTGCCCTACCATTCAACATTTTTCTCTCTTACCTTATGTGTTTGTATAATTAGACTCCTTGGAAGCTTAGAAATCATTAAGAATAAATTTTCAAAGATTTTTAGGCCTTCTGTTCATCCAACAAGTCAAAATATCAACAAAAACTCATTTTCAAGTTCATAAGTCAGAGTTTCAAAAGTAGACACCTGTAGAGAATAAAAGTGTAGACTAAGAGCTCCATATTCCACCTTTGAATATTAAAAAATTAAAAAGTGGAATCATTCCCCATGGGTGGTGAATGAGTCCCACTTGTAGGTCAATTTTGAGTTTTCTGCATTTTTAGATACCCTTTTGTCAGAAATAGGTTCCGACTCATTTTTGTAGAACTGGGACTGATTCACCCAGAATGGTGAATGAGTCCCAACAGGCCTAAAAATTAGCACCAATAGCCTTATAGAAACCATTTCTAGTCTCCATCCATATTAAAGATTCACACTTTTAGTTTGATTCATTTATGTTTAGTTTTGCATCCATTTCTAGGTCATTTTGTATTACATAATGTGTTTTCAAACAAGTTGTTTTCCTTTAGTTTCCATTAATTAATCAATCAATCTTATTAGTTTCTTGCATTAAAACATTGCATCTAGGTACATTTCATCCATATTCCATCCATATCACATTAACTTTGAGTGCAGACATAAGCATTTTGGCCCATCTTTCTCCTTCTAGGTGAAAAACCCTAAGAGTGCTAGAAAGACCTTTCGGTACCAAAATCTATGTTACATTTTCGTGTACCTTCTTTTGTAATACTTCTCTTTTCTGATTTGGATTCTTTCATCATACATCTAGCTTGCATTGATCTTGCATTTGGACTTGCATGAATTCATTTGCATGCTAGGTTTCAAATTTTGCATTCATAGAAAAGTGCATTTAGGCTACATTTTTAGCATCTAAATTCATTTAAATTTTTTGAAATTATACATTTTTAACTTAGGTATGCATTGTAGAACTCATAACACATCAAAATCCGTAAAAAAAATTTGAAAATTTTGAAATTGGCACTCATTCGCCACCCTGAGCGAATTAGCCCCTTTTGACCCTTGAAATTGCCCTTTACAAAACTGAAAACCCTATATTTCAGCTTCTGTTTGGTTCCTTTACCTACCTGTATTAGTTAGTTGAGTTTCTGTAACATACATTTCACTAGATTTTACTTAAATTAACCCATTTCATGCATTTCTTAATTGCACTTTTGCATTCACAACATTTTATCTTCAGATTGTTGCATTGTGTAAACATAACATTAACTTACTTAAAAACTAAAAACTACATTTCCTTTTAAATAATTGCATTGCACTTTGTTTCCTTTTTCCTCATAGCATTTTTTCTATCAAAATATGTGGCTTTGATTTCATTACCAGTGGATTGTATAATTACAACATTCCCTCTTATGAGTTCATTTTTTATTACCACAATGAGGAATTTAAGAAACATGATCAAACCATTGTTACAATCCTTATTTTAACATTACCCATTGGTGAGAATGGTAGTGTAGACAATCATAAAAATCATACTTGTTGTTCTCCTGCTACCTCTCCTATTAGTGATGAAGGTATCTTAGTGCAAGAAGTTACAAGCCTTGAGGGTCTTGATTTTCCATCTCCTCATTCCCCTTTGTAAGATGTTAGACAATAAGAACATGAGATCATAGACACATTCCTAAAAATCACCTTACCAAGTCTCCATGGCCATGACAATCACACGTATTCATCTCCTAATATCCCTATTTTCCCCTCTTTTTATTGTAATTTGTATTTCTAGACTGAAGACAAAATGAAGAGAGAAAGATTGAAAAAAATTTGTGAAGGTTGCAAAGTTTTCTAAGTTGTCACCTTGTTTACAAGATCACTAAAAAGCATCTACACAGCATAATTTAGTAGTTCATATCTAAAAATTGGGTTGAGAAGGAAGAGAAAAGATAGAAGAGAAGATTTAGACTTTTACTTTCCAAATTTTTTGAGTAGGACTCATATGCCACTTCTGGCATATGAGTCCTAATACATCTCTTTTTTTTAGATTTTAGGAGTTCTAGACTTGTCACTACTCAATTTTTGTTCCTACCCACAAACTCTAATCTAGGACTAAATCACCTAGCCTAGAATATAAGTCCCAGTGTGCATTAAATTAATAATTTCTAACATTTTGAGTTTTCATTCAAGCTTCTATAGGGTTCCAGGTGCATCTATATTATTTCTAAGTTTGTTGTTCTATTTTAAATTCATTTCTAGGTCATCTATTCAATTTCCAAGCCCAAGCTTGGTGGTGAACCCCCTTTTAGTCTTTAATCACACCATAGGATACCTTATTGCAAGATCTATTTCACTCATAGTTTCATCCTTGGATTGAGATATCTAAGGTTTCCTTGAATGAAACTTGAGGGAAATAGGTTTAGGCCCTAAACCCTAATTCGTGGTCGATCTCCCCAAAAGCTTGGGCACCTTGTTTCCATCATTTCATTTTGGTGAACCCAATGTGAACACTTCATTTCTAATTTGGAGTGCATCATAGTATTAGATCTAGCTTACATTAACTTTACATTAGGGGGTATGTGCAGGATCATGATGGGCCAAATAGTAGTGATATGATGGGTGTGTGTAGGGTATGTGGCTAACGGCCTTTTTTTACCCAAAATTGATATAACTTAAAGGGTTTTAAAGGAAATTCCCAGCTTTCCACCAATATAAATTATGCTTTACTTTGAATTTAATAAATAATTATTTTTCATTTTCTATTTGAATTATGACTCAAGTCCTGATTGATAAGTTGATTGAAAAACATCTATAGCTTTCAAACAATATCACATTTTTTGAATTTGAAATATGCGCCACATTCTATGCTTTGTATACTATAGGATTAAAACAATAAAATTTGAATTTCATAAAGTTTTGACTAAGGTGGTCAGACATAAGATTTTTTATATTTTTACAAGTTATAATAAAAAATCATAATTAATTATTTACTTGGAAAAAAATTACAAAAAAATATATATCACATCAGGACATGAGTCTTCTACTTATTTCTAAAATATTATAAAAAATAATTATCATTTTACTGTGGTTAGGGTGGTCAGAAAGACACCTACTTATTTTTTCCCTAAAATTTAAGCACTATTGCATTGAAATTTCAAATTTCACCAAATAGATTTTTTAAAATAAACCTAGTAGTTTAGAAACTACATTCAATTTGTTACAAATTCTATTCTTACATATTTTTGAAATAATATAGATAACTTATTTAAATTTTTACGTCAATTTTCTTAAATCTGATTTTTCTAAATTTTTTGCCACTTAAGGGCCTATTTGTTCCATGATGATCCTACACATACCCTAGGGTTTGCATTAGTTAATTTACATCTAGGGTTTCTTAATCTTGCATTAGTAAAAGTGCATATAGGCAACATTTTTGTATCTTAGATCACTCAATTTCATTGAAATTCTACAATTACAAATATTACATACATCATACATTCTAGAAATCTTAGAAATAACTTAGAAATTGCTAAATTTGGTACAAAAACCCTAATTTGGGACTCATATGCCACTCTAGGCGATTTAGTCCTAGTACAGGTTGTTTTGCCTACTTTATGGGATTTCTGTGTTGAGCATTTTTTAGCATTTGAACCCTTAAAAAGCCTTGAATGGGACTCATATTCCCCTCTGGGTGATTTACTCCTAGATCAGGTTTGAAACTACCTTTTATAGCATTGAAACCATCATTTTTTTGCTTCCTAGGCTTGTTACTAACCTATAGTATCAGTCTAGAAAGTTTCAGTAACATTTGTTTTATGTATCTAGGTTAAATCATCAACGTAGTGAAGTCAGTTTTAAAGCATTTCAAATGTAATTTTAGTATTAAAAATTTTAGATCTATGGGATGTTTGTTTACATTTAAAAAACATTGCATAATTTAGATAGATTACTTTTTCATGTTAGCATGTTTTCTTTTTAGAGCATTTATTGTTCCTAGAGTATGAAATTGCTTATATGATTCTATTTACCCTACTCATGGGCTTAATCTAGGAAAACAAAGTAAAACGTTTGATAAGCATGTTCGATACATCCTAGTATCTATTGGATTTATAAGAAAGTCATAATGTTGGAAAACAATGTCATTGATGTCAAAAGTGTTAAAAGAACAATGTCATTTATCTATTTAAGGCTTGTGTGCAAATTTTGAGGAGATTGCAACACTGGGAATCTTACCCACCATCCCGTGGAAGTTAGGACTAAATGCTTATGGTATAGTAGCCTCACCACTAGCTGATAGAGTCTAAGGAAGGTGCTCGTGGTATTGTAGTGATTATTGCCATCCAACAGTGACCTTCCAGCTCATAGCAAGCTAATCATGTGGCTGGCAGTACTGCGATATGAAATGTCTTAACCTACAACCCTACAACACATAGGTGGATGGGTCTATAGTACAATGGTTGTGTGCAGTACTGCAGCAACCAACACAGTGATGAAAATATCTGAGTAACAAAGTGTTTTTAGTGTGAGCTATTACAAGGTTCCCTCAATATAGTAACAACAGTACAATCATTTGTGGGACCATGCGTAGGTCTATGGTGATGTACATATAGGTGGGATATAGTGATTGGATGATAGATAAATTCACATCCTTGTTGTGAATTGTGTGATCATGATGTAGACATACTAATCGTAAAGTTGAAAGATCGACGAATGAGATTCTAAGGAGAACAAACTAACAACAATGTCTTAATGTTTTTGAGATGAATATAGAACCAATGATCTTGGCATGTAAAGAAAAGATCAACAATCAAAATTTGAAGATGGTGATTTCAAATGGGTAAGTTTGTATAAGCGGTTTTTGACTAGTAGCCAATCAAAAGAATGAAATTAATTGGCCTATCTACCCCAACAATTGACTTAATTCATGATTTGAGTTGTAGAATGGTGACATAGAGTGCTATGTGTATATAAATAATGTTTAAATATTAAGCACAAAAGAATACATTAAATCCATATCTAATTTATGGTTTACTGATTGCCAATGGTAGAAGATCTTCTGAGATAGAATTCAATGTGGGTGTGGCTTGATACAGATAGATACTTCTTGAAGAAGCAAGAATGACAACTCTAATAGAAGTACAAGTTGGATTGGTCGGTGGTGCACTTCTCAAAAAAGTCTACCTGGTAAAAAAGAAAAGTTTGTGAATGAGGTTGTAGAAGTAGTATGGTGGCAAGTTGGAAATGTGAGAGAGAATTTGGTAAAAGGAGTTGACAACAACAAAGTGCAAAGAACATGAGTACAAAGAAAGAATGAGCTATGCCTAAATAACCTCAACCAAACAAAAATAAAAAATTTTGTATCTGGATTTGCATTCAGTGTAAACCCCTTATTGTATTGATGCTTTTTGTTTTGGTTTTGCTCATTCAAACTAGTGTATAATTGGAAGGCGATGTGATGTTGAGCAAGAAATAAGTGCAAAGAATAACACAAAAATGAAATGAATATAGAATGGATAAAAAAGTGAATAAAAAAAGAAGAATTGTAGAGTATACAACATACATGTAAGTGCAGTTACAAATAAGTTGAAACATAGAATTGTCATCAATATTGTTATATCTGGCATTGTAAATCGGATTGGTGAGTACCATTGATCAAATATCTAGGTAGGTTCTCAGAGTAGGGAGTGGGTGCTTCCTTGGAGTGGATGCTCCTAAAACTAGGAGATTGGTGCCTCTATAGGGTTGGTCCGCTTAAAGTATTGTAACTAGACTTCAGAGCTTGTGATGATGGATTAGGACAGTAGCTCCTAGCAACATTTCTCACTGTGGTTTTTCCCAGCCTTGTATTTTCCACATATATTTGGTGTTATGTTGTGCCTACATGTGTTCTCTCTCTTGTGTTTGCTTATTAATAGTTTATTTGCACATTAACAATTCACATATTTATTTAGCACTAAATATATTGAGAAGAAAATTTTCAATATCTATTGATTCACCTCCCTCTCAATAGATTGTTATCAGAGCACTAGGTTCTCTGTGTGAATCTCAATCAGTTGGGGTAGATTTTGTTAGTGCAAAGAAAATGAAAAATTAGGAAGGTTCAAGTAAGCCACCTTAGTTCGATGGAACAAATTATGCTAAGTGGAGCTATTTAATGGAGGGGTATTTGGGTTCCCTAGGACTAGATGTCTGGATGTCAGTTAAAACCAAATACATTCTCCCTGCTACTCTTCCCACTGATGACAAAGGAAAGAACGATTATGAGAAAAATGAAAAATCTTGGTTTGTAATTATGAACAACTTGTCTGATTCAGTGCATGGCAACGCTATGCACTACAAACTAAGTATGATGTTTGGGAAAAATTAAACATCTATGAAGGTGATAGGAAAGTGAACATGGAAAAGCTTCATTTGCCAAGAGAAAAATTTGAAGGCTTAAAGATCTCTAAAGAAGAGAATATTGTAGACTACCTTCTAAGAGTTGACAATGTAGTAAACTCTATCAAATGATTTGGAGAATTAAAAGAAGACATTGTATTGAAAGTGCTTAGGTCTGTGCCAAAAAGATATGATCCTAAGATCTTTGTGATTGAAGAAGGAAGAGAAGTGGATAAGTTCCCTCTTGATTAGTTGCATGACATATTCACTACATATAAGATGATAATGGAAGATGTTGAGCCATCAAGGATAGAAGCTGCATTCAAGGATGAATGTAAGGAAAAAAATAGTGCAAATAAGAAAGATAAAGTCATACCCACTACATCAGATCATTGAGAGGTTGAAAAAGAATAGGAAAACTTCATAAGAAAATAGAGAGGATCCAAAAAGTATAAAGGTAAGTTTCCCTTTAAATGATTAGATTGTGGTAGAATAGGTCATTTTGCATCTAAGTTCCCTTATGATGAAGAAGATAACATTGAGAAAGAAAGAGATAGAAAAAGGAAAAGCTTTATTATCCTTAAAGGAGGATTTTTTGAAAAAAAATAAGAGCATGTACATTCAAGAAGAAAGCAATTCATCTAATGTTAGTGATATTTTAGATGATGAACAAGATCATGCTCTTGTAATGGAAGAAGAAGAGGAAGAATACCTCTTTATGGCCAAGAGTTCCAAGGATCAGATGGATGAACAAGCTAAGGATTCTCATGAAGAAGAAGTGGAGGAAATTGTTGATCTTGAGGGAGTGTTGATCAATGCTCTTGAAGAACTTGATGATTTGAGAGATAAATTTGATGATCTTAAAATGGAAAACATAAATTGAAAAGACATGCTCAAAAGGAAAATGACAAGCTAATCCAAGATCTTAAGGAATCCAACTAGTTGTTTGTGAGCTTGAAATTTCAAGTAGAGGAAGCCAAAAGAATAGAAGTAGTGAAGTCCAAGCTAGAATATGAGGTGGGTAGATGTTTGAAGCTTGACGAAGAAATAGTTTCCATAAGAAAGTAATTGGAGAAAGAAAATGAGCTTATCATTAAAGGCCTGAAATTAAAAGGTGGTTCAAACATTTTGAATGAGTTGATAAGTAAACAAAAACTTGTGAATAAAGAAAAGTTTGGTCTAGGACTAGAGAATGGAAAGAGATCATTTGTAGATGCCTTTGTAAAGCTCTATGAAAGATTCAGGGCTTAAGAAAATGCTTTTAATAAGAATGAAAAGTTTGAAATCAAGGATGTACCTATAGCTGAAAAGAAGTATATTGGAGTAGCAAAATCTAAGTGAGAGAATAATCTAATTGAAGACATCAAAGACAACAAGACTATCCCTACTCAACCAAAGAAGAAGCATAACACAAAAATAACAAATGATGAAGGATTAAAAAAGGTACACAATCAATGGAATCCAAGGCCAAGAAGATTTACTCTTCTAGCTCAAGGGAATTCAATGACTAGGTACTCTTCATAATTCTATGGGTATTGTTATACATGTACAATCATTTTGGTCATAGGGCTTGCAAGTTTAGATTCATTCCGAGGAATATAAACTCTAAGAAAAACTCCATTTTCTCCCTTGGTTTATATGAATATACTATGTTATAATTGCAACAATTTTGGTCACATAGCTAGAGAGTGTAGAACAAAGTTTATAAGGCTAAACTTTGAATTTGAAAAAAAGAAATACTCACCCTCGAAGGGGGAAAAGAGAACCAAAGGTTCTTAGATAAATGAGAAGAATATTGAAAATAAACCTAACAAGGTGCAGAAGGAGAAAGGGCAGAGTTCCACTAAATAGATAATTGTTCAAACAACATTACATGAAAAGAAAGAAAGTTTGTGGGTTATTGATAGTGGTTGCTCCAAGCATATTACTGGAGATAAGAGAAAATTCATTGAACTCAAGAAATGTAAGGAAGGGTTAGTAAGACTAGCTGATAATTGCTATCAAAATTTGTGGTAAAGGGATCCTAAGCTTAGATGAACAAAATAAGGCAAAGGATGTACTCTATGTTGAGTGTTTGAAACATAACTTTCTGAATGTCAACTAAATGTGTGACAATGGGTACGAAATTGTATTTAAATCTAAAGGCTGCAAGATAAGGAAAAATGGTAAGAAAATTGTGCAAGGGATACTGACTCATAATAACTTCTACAATATTTGTTATGTGAAAGGCCTAAATTGTTTAATCAACCAAAAAAATGGGAGTTGGCTGTGGTGAAGATTAGGGAATGTGAGCTTTGAAAATTTAGTAAAGATAAGTTCAAAAGGACTGGTTAGAAATATGCCCAAGATCTAGCAAAGCTTGAAAACATTATCTACAAAGGATGTTAGCAAGGAAAGAAAAGAAGGTTTAAGTTTCCAATGAAGGATTATTCAACCACAAAACCTTTGGAGATAGTTCATACTAATTTGTGTGGACCCATGAGAACAAGAGTACTGTAAGGTAAAAAATATTTTATGCTACTAATTAATGATTAGACTAGAAAGGTAGGGGTAATGTTTCTAAAGAAGAAGGATGAAGCATTTGAAAAGTTTAAGATCTTCAAGAAGCTAGTAGAAAAGGAGACTAAGAGAAGAATTAAGTGTCTAAGACCAAATAGAGGAGGAAAATTTACATCAAGTGAATTCAAAGAATAATGTGAAAATAATGGAATTAAATGACAATATTCAACACCAAGAACACCACAAAAAAATTGTGTGGTAGAAAGAAGAAATAGGATTGTGAAGGAAATGTAAAGAGCTATGTTAAATGAGGAAAATTTACTAGATACATTTTGGTAGGAAGCGGTTCATAATGTTGTATATATTTAGAATAGAGCCATGCTAAGATCCAATAGTGGTAGAACACCATATCAACTGGTAACGACAAGTCTACATCAATCAAGTAATTTTAGGGTGTTTGGTAGAAAATGTTGCATTAAAAAAAAGAGAATATGATAACTTGGGAAGTTTTGAATCAAGATGTGATGAAGGAATATTTTTAGGATATTCCACTCAAATAAAATCTTACAAGTGTTACAACAAGAGGCTACAGAAGATTGTAGAAAGAATTAATGTTAAAATTGATGAAAATGCAAGTCAGGGTAAGCCTAACAGAAATAATCTTGAGGTTGAATTAGATGATGATGACTTAAGCCCAAAAATTTAGGAGAAGAAGAGAAGAGATGAAGAAGAATTGAATGAGCCCCTATGAAATATGTGCAAAAGGATCATTCTACAGAACAAATAATTGGTGACAAGAATGAAGGAGTTTAGACAAGGAAAAGAATTGCAAGGAATAAGGAAAAGAATTTTTTCTCTTGTCTCATATCAAACCAAAGAGATTTAATGAAGCAAGGGGGTATGTGCAGATCATGATGGGCCAAAAGTGGCGATATGATGGTATTTATAGGGTATGTGGTGATAACTATTTTTATACCCAAAATTGATGAAATGAAAATGGTTTTAAAGGAGATTCTCAACTTTCCACTAATATAAATTATGCTTTACTTTGAATTTAATAAATAATTATTATTCATTTTCTATTTGAATTGTACTAAAGTCTTGATTGATAGGATAATTGAAAAACATCTATAGCTTTCAAAGGGTATCACATTTTGGAATCCAAAAATGCATCACATTCTATTCTTCATATACTATAGGATTAAAAAAAAAATGAATTTCATGAAGTTTTGACCAAGTTAAAGTGGTTAGACATATGAGATTTTATATTTTCTAAAAGTTGTAATAAAAATTCATAATTAATTATTTACTTGGAAAAAAATTACAAAAAATATGTATCACATCTGGACATGAGTTCTCTACTTATGTCTAAAATATTATAAAAAATAATTATCATTTTATTGTGGTTAGGGTGGTCAGATAGACACCTATTCTTATTTTTCCCTAAAATTTAAGTACTACTACATTGAAATTTCAAATTTTCACCAAATAGATTTTTTTTTTTTAAAATAAACTTAGTAGTTTAGAAACTATGTTCAATTTGCTACAATTCTATTCTTACATATTTTTGAAATAATATAGATAACTTATTCAAATTTTTATGTCAAGTTTCCTAACTCTGATTTTTTTGAATTTTTTGCCACTCAAGGGCCTATATTTTCCATAATGATCTTGCACATACCCAAGGATGAGAGCTAGATAAAATCCATGGAGGAAGAATTCAATCATATTGAGAAGAACAAAACTTGGGAATTGGTTCCTAGACCATCTAGTAAAAATGTAATTGTTACCAAATGGGTGTTTAGAAATAAGTTAAATGAATGTGGAGTTGTGATTAGAAGCAAGGCCAAAATGGTGTGCAAGGGGTATGCACAAGTTGAAGTGATTGATTTCGAAGAAACATTTTCACTTGTAGCCAGATTAGAAGCCATCAAAAAATTTCTTGCATTTTCAGTTTATAAAGGATTTAAAGTGTATCAAATGGATGTTAAATCTACATTTCTAAATGGAAACCTTGAAGAGGAAGTCTACATTAAACAACCAAAAGGTTTTCATCTTTCAGAATAAGAAGATTATGTATACAAATTGAGGAGGGTATTGTATGGTCTAAAACAAGCACCAAGTGCCTAGTATTCAAAACTAGATAAATATATTTAGCGCCAAGGATTCAAAAAGGGGTGCATAGAAAACAATTTGTACTTCAAAATAGAAGGTGAGCACATCATAGTAGTGGTTATTTTATGTAGATGATATAATTTTCGAAGGCGGAAATGATAAAATGTGTCAAATATTTGCTACACATGCAAGATGAATTCAAAATGTCTATGTTAGGAGAGTTACTTTTCTTCTTGGTTTACAAATATCACAAATAGAAAATGGGGTATTCATATATTAGATGAAATATGCTAAGGAAATGCTTAAGAAGTTTGGAATGGAAGATAGTAGAATAGCTAGTACCCCCATGATAACTGGTTGTAAATTGAGTAAATTAGATGAGTTAGTTGAAGCAAAATAGACTATGTATAGGTCAATGATTGGAAGCTTGCTATGCTTAACTGCATCAAAACTAGATATTATGCAAGCATTGTGTATGGTTGTAAGATTTCAAGTTGCACCAAAATATTCTCATTTCAATGCAATAAAGAGGATCTTCATATGCATTAAAAGTACTATTGACTATGGGCTATGGTACCCAAAAAGTAAAGACTTTACCTTGACCACATATATTGATTCTGATTGGGTTGGAAGTGTAGATGTTAGAAAAAGAACTAGTGGACTAGTGGAGGAGCCTTCTTTCTAGGAAACATATTGGTATCATGGATGAGTAAGAAGAAAGATTCTGAGTAAGAAGCAAGATTTTGTTACTTTTTCTACAACAGAAGCAAAATATGTTGCTACAATTGCATTTTGTACTCAGGTTTTCTGGATGAAGCAGACTTTAAAAGACATTAAGGTAGAGTCCAGTAAACCCATCTCTATTCTTTGTGACAACTAAAGTGCTATAAACATTTCAAAGAATCTTCTGATTCATTATAGAACCAAGCATATATCAATCATCACTTAATCAGAGAAAATATTTTTGATAGAGAAGTCAATATGGAATACACTCCTACAAAGGAACAAATGGATAATATATTTAAAAGCCTCTTCCTATAGAGAAGTTTGAATACTTGAGGAGGAAGTATCGCCCCCATAATATCAATAAACATTAGTGATAGGGCATAAATCCAAGGAGAGTTCACTGGTTCTTCATTTTTCCCTGGATAAGACAAGGTAGATCAAGTCAAGAAAAACTTAGTTTACAAATTTCTAACGACTTGATGGTTGCAAAGTTCAAAATCATTTATTTCACTTTGTTTTGTTTATTAAAGGTGGAACACGTGCTAAGGGGGAGTCTTCCTTTTTCCATTGATGCTAAAGGGGGATAGTGAGTTGTGCAAATACTCAAGCAGTTGAGCTAGGGGGAGTATAGAATAGATGTTCAAATGTTGATTTGGTGAGGTCATTACAATTGAAAAATCATATTTTGAGCTATATGGTTAAGCACAAGTTTTGCAATCAATGACAAAGGGGGAGATTGTTGGAAAACATTCTCATTGATGTCAAAAGTGTTAAAAGAAAAATTCCATTGATCTGTTTGAGGCCTATGTGAAAATGTTGAGGAGATTGGAGGATTGAGAAGCTTACCCACCATCCTAGGGAAGTCAGGACTAAGTGCTTGTGGTATAGCAACCTCCCTTCCAGCTCACAGAGTCTAAGGAAGGTTCTTGTGGTATTGTAGTGAACACCACCATCCAGTAGTGACCTGCTAACCCACAACATGCTAATCATGTGGCTATAAATACTGTGATGTGAATTTTCTTAACCCACAACCCCATGAAACATAGGTGGAGGGGTCTATGGTGCAATGGTTGTGTGGTATTGCGGTAACCAACACAAGGATGAAAATATTAGAGTAACAATGTGTTTTCAGTGTGAGCTATTACACGGTTCCCTCAATATAGTAACAATAATGCAATCATTGGTGGGACCATGCATAGGTGGATTGTGACATACATATAGGTGGCATATAGTGAATAATGATACAATCATTGAAAGTCTTGATTTTCCCTCTTCTCCACCCACTCAAGTGGGAAGATATTATGATAGAAGGTTTGTAAATATCACCTTACATAGTCTCCATTCACCCCTTCCTTATGAGAATGTTCTAGTGAAAAAGGATGAAATCATAGATAACCATGACAATCAAATTTTTCCTTCTCCTAATATCCCTCCTCGATGCGAAGAAGATAGTTTGGTGTTAGAAGATACACTTATTGACACTCATGAGAATCTTGTTCCTACCTTCCCTAATGCTCCTACCATTTGGAAAGGTCTATTTGAACAAAAGAGTACAATCATTGGTAAGCACATGTGAGAATCATAGTTTTCCTTCTCTTGATACATCTCCTACTTGTGATGACACTACTTTGCAAAACATAACCACATAATGTGATGAACCTCTTGTTTTCTCCTCTCCTAAAAGCTCTCCTAATAAGGTAGATATTAGGGCACAAGAGAATGTGACCTTAGAAAACAAGGATGAAATCATGGAAAATCATGACGATCACATTTGTTCTTCTCCTAGTAGCTCTCCTTATTGTGAAGAATATATTTTGGTGTTAGACGATAAAAAAAAAAAGAATTCTAAGAGTTCTACTTGTCTCTCTTCTCCTAGGAAAACATTATTGAAAAAGAGAATGCCATCATTGATAAACAAGAAAATCAAACCATTGATAGCTCCATTACTTGCCATGAAGTCATTTTAGAAGAACCAACCTTTGAATTTAATGAACATCTAGTTTGTAGCTCTCCTAAAAACTCTCCTCCTATGTAGGAAATCATGGTGCAAGACAATGACAATATTGGCACATCTCTTTCAAATAATAGCAATGTCACTGTAGTGTAGAAAAACATGTACCTTGCTCAATATGAGAATAATTAATGATAAATTAGACTTAATATCAACTTGATCTAGTGTTGTGATGTGTTTTACACATCCACATTAGGATGTTGTAAAAGTGTATTTATTTACACCTTCACATTAAATTTAGGATTTAAACTAAAGTGGACCTAATCTAGTATTTAATGTGGGTATGTGCAGGATCATCATGGAAAAATAGGCCCTTAATGGCAAAAATTCAGAAAATCGAGTTAGGCAACTTGGACGTAAAATTTGAATAAGCTATCTATATTATTTCAAAAATATGTAAGAATAGAATCTGTGAAAATTGAATGTAGTTTCTAAACTACTAGGTTTATTTTATTTTTTTAAAATCTATTTGATGAAATTTTGAAATTTCAATGCGAGTACTTAAATTTCAGGGAAAAATAAGAAGTAGGTGTGCAATAGGCCACCCTAACCACAATAAAATGATAATTTTTTATAATATTTTAGAAATAAGTAGAGGACTCATGTCTGGATGTGATGCATATTTTTGTAATTTTTCAGTAAATAATTAATTATGATTTTTTATTACAACTTTTAAAATATAAAACTTGTATGTCGACCACCTTAACTAGAGTCAAAACTTCATGAAATTCATTTATTCTTTTTTAATCCTATATATGTGAAGCATAGAATGTGATGCATATTTTATTCAAAAAATGTGATACCATTTGAAAGCTATAGATGTTTTTTCAATCAACCTATCAATCAGACTTTAGTCATCATTCAAATAGAAAATGAATAATAATTATTTATTAAATTCAAAGTAAAGAATAATTTATATTGGTGGAAAGCTGAGAATCTCCTTTAAAAACCCTTTTCATTTCATTAATTTTGGGTAAAAAGTTCATCAACCACATACCCTACAAATACCCACATCATATCGCACTTTTTGGACCATCATGATCTTGCATACCCATGTCTTTTACATTTGCATGGGATTTAGGGCCCTTCTAAGCTAAATAGACCAATTTTTCTTTAATTTAGTATTGTAAAGTATATTTATATACACTTTCACGTTGAATCTTGGGCCCACTTGGATTTATGACCTTTATATCATAATTAATAGGCCCCTATGACCCTATATTGTGCATCTCAAGGAATAATTTAATCAAAAACCTAGCTAAATCCACATAAAAGCTTATATTCTCTACTCCCCAATATTCTAGTTGGAAAAATAGCCCCTCATGCAACCTATTCACCACATTGGGTGAATGAGTCCCATCAGGTGACTAACCACACATGAAAATGAGTCCCATTTGTGCTATTTTTAGGGCTTGGAAAGTGGAACAAGTGGGTTTTCATTCAAATTTCTTCAATCTTGACCTTAGAGAAATTAATGATCATGTGAGTGTATTTCCTATATAAAAAAGTTTCCAAATCATCATATCATCAAGCCTACATGTTATCAAGTCAAGCAAGCAAGAGTTAAGAATTTCAATTCTCCATAAGGTCATCAAGATAGCATTCAAGATCAATTCCAAGACATTCTAGAGCAAGATTCTTCATCAACTATTGCAACAATTCAAGATCCATCATCATGGAAAGGTTCAAATTGCATTAATTCATTTTCATGCTTCATTCTCTTATTTCATCATTTTGGTTTAATTACCTAAAATGGGTTTGACCAAAGTAAACCCCTATTCCCTAACTATCAATATTTTCTCTTTCTTTGTGTGATTAAAGATCTAGGTGCTTCAAAGACTTAAAGATGATTGAAGAATAGGATACAAGGCTATTAGGGTCATCTCCCTATTTTCTAGGTCGAAATCTTCACTAAAAGGTCATCTATAGCCCTAAAAATAGAATTTGAGATCTAGGAACCTAGAGGAATATAAAGAGAAAAATGAGAAGTGTAGATCTAAACTTTGAATTTCCAGCCAAACTAGACTCATTCACCATAAGTGACAAATGTGTTCCATTGTAGGAGTTCTTTAGAAATCTTTGCAAATTTGGATACCCATTTGTCTGAAATGTTCTCCGGTACAGTTTTCTAGAATTGGGATTGATTCACACAGAATGGAAATTGAGTCCCACTAGACCTAAAATCAACATTTCTAGGACTTCAAAGCACAATTACATCTCTCTCTAGTTTCCATGTGCACACTTTTAGTTTTATAGTTTTTAGTTTTGTTTCATTTACTTTTCAAGGTCATTTAGAGTTAGTTTTCATATCACGCAATTTTTTCCAACATTTTCTTTTCCAAGTTTAAACTTGGTGGTGAACCCCTCTTCTAATCATTAAAATCATACCCTAGGATACCCTATGGTCATATATATTGCCTCTATTGTTGGGGTGAGATCTCTAGGTTCATCCATGAATGTGAAGTATAGAAGATTGTTGCCCTTGGTACTAAAACCCTAGTGGAGACAAAATTCTATCTTCCATTCTAGTGAACTTACTTTTAGAATACGTTCTTTTCTAATTTGGAGTCCATCATCATACTAGATTTTTCTTGTATTAACATTGCATTATTAGTTACATTATTTAATTTGCATTCTAGGGTTTTAAATTTTGCATTAGTGAAAGCTCATATAGCTTGCATTTTTGCATTTAATTTCATTGAAAATCATTCAAAATATGCATTTCCATTTAGTCTTCAAATCATACAACATAAAATCCATCAAAAATAATTGAAATGTTCTAATTTTTTTGAAAAATAATCCCCATTGGGACTCATTCGCCACCCTGGGTGAATTTGTCCCTTTGTACCACTAAATCTTCCTTTTACAATATTGAAAACCTTGGTTTTGCACTTATGTTGGCTGTCATTAACTATTTGTTTTAGTGGGTGTACATTATGTTACATGCATTTCACTAAATCTAGCTTAAATAGGCTCATTTTCATGCATTTATTAATTCCAAATTTTCATTTACAGCATCACATTTTCAAATCATTGCATACTATTTCAAATTTGAGAATTGCATTTTAACATTTCACTTTAGGTTGTTGAATTGCACTTTATTTAATTTCTCATGTTAGCATGTGTTCATTTCAAGAATTTATTGTTCCTACAATACCAATTGGCTTATATGATTATATTTTCTCTACTCATGGGCATAATCTAGGAAAGCAAAGTAAAACCTTTGATAAGCATGTTGGATACCCTCCTAGTATCTATTAGATTTGTAAGAATGTCATAACACAAGAGGATGCAAGTGTGGACAATTAGAACAATCATACTGGTTCTTCTCCTGATACCTCTCCTATTAGTGATGAAGGTATCTTGGTGAAACAAGATACAATAATTTAGGGTCTTGATTGTCCCGCTCCTCTTCCCCCTTTGGAAGATATTAAAAAACAAGAATATGAGATCATAGACACATTTCTAAACATTACCTTACCTAATCTTCATTCATACCTTGCTTGTGAAATTTTTTTAGCTAAGGAGCATGATATCATAGATATCCATGACAATCAAAATTGTCTTTCTCCTAATAACCCTCCTTGATGTAAAGTGGATAGGTTGGTGTTAGAAGATATACCTATTGAGATTCATGAGAATCTTTCCCCTCTCTTCCCTAATGCTACTACTATTTGGGAAGATCTATTTGGTAAGCATGAAAATCATACTTGTCCTTCTCTTGATCCCTCCCCTACTTGTGATGAAGCTATATGGGTATATGCGGGATCATGATGGGCAAAAAAGTGGCAATATGATAGGTATTTTATGTAAATTATGTGGTGACTTTTTTACCAAATTGATGAAATGAAAAGGAGTTTTAAAGGAGATTCTTATACTTTCTATTATAAATTATGCCCTTGCTTTGAATTTAATAAATAATTATTATTCATTTCTATTTGAATTCTGACTAAAGCCCTCATTGATAGGGCTGATTGAAAAACATCCTATAGCTTTCAATAGTATCACATTTTTGAATCTGACATGTGTCATTCTATGTTTCATAATATAGGATTAGAATATATATATATATATATATATATAATTTCATGAGATTTTGTCAAGTTAAAATTGGTTAGACATATGAGTTTTATATTTTTTAAAAGTTAGCAATAAAAATTTCACGCCAATTAATTATTTACATAGGAAAAAATTACACAAAATATAACACATCACATCCGAACATGAGTCCTCTACTTATATCTAAAATATTATAAAAAATACTATCATTTATCATGTCTAGGAATTTAATTGAGATAGACACACCTTCTTATTTTCCTTGAACTTTAGTACTACCATTGAAGTTTCAAATTTTCACCAAATAGATTTTTCTTTAAAATAAACCTAGTAGTTTATAAACTACACATTAATTTTCTACAAATTCTATTCTTACATAATTTTGAAATAATATAGATAACTTATTCAAAATTTTATGTCAGAAATTCTAACTCTGATTTTTCCATTTTTGCCTTAAGGGCCTATTTTTCCTTGATGATCACACTTTTGTACCCTGTACCTAGGAATCCAGCAACCATAGAATGTGATGAACATGTTACAAGCTCTCCTACTAGGGTAGATAATATGGCACAAGAGAATGAGACCTTAGAGAAAAAGGAAAATCAAACATATCCTTCTCCTAATATCGCCACTATTGATAGACAAGACAATCCAACGATTGATAACTCCCTTACTTGTGATGATGTCATTTTGGAAGAACCAATCCTTGAATTTCAAAAATATTTGGTTTGTAGTTCTCCTAAAATCAATCCTCCTAGGGAGGCTATCATGGTGCAAGAAAATGGCAATGATAGTAATGTGTCTTCCTTGGGTGATAGTAAAAAGGTGATACTAGAATTCCCTTTATTAGAGACATCAAACCAAGACTACTGAGGTTATGAATGCACAAGTGTCCATTAGATCCCCCTTGACTATTGGACCTCCTACATATCCCATGGGACATCCTAAGAATCCTCTAATCCTTTACACCCCTTCACAAAAACCTCAAACTCAAAACAAACCCAAACATATCTTTTATCCCCCTTTGCACAAACCTCAAACTCAAAACAAACCCGAACTTATCCTTTACCCACCTTCACACAAACCTCAAACTCAAAACAAACCCGAACTTATCCTTTACCTAGGTAAGAACAATGTTTTGTAGCAATTGAGTCATAATACCATTTATCATACATATAATACTATAAATAATCTACAACCACAACAACCGACCCTGACACCTTTATCTTTTCCTAATCCCATTTTTCCTATTGCTCCTCATTTAACTTCGCATAGTGGGAAGAAGTATGATCTTGTTGAACAACAAAAGAATACTCCTGCTAAGATATCCCTATGTGACCTAATTTACAATTCACCTAATTATCAAACTATGCTTCAAAGATCCTTGCAACAGGTTGTGGTTCCCTCTAGCCCACAACCAAATGACATACCATCCATGATTCAAGGAATAAATGCTGGTATTGTTTTCCACCAAAGTGAACTCCCCCCTTTGGAAGTGGAAAAACAAAATGATTGTTTCATGATCATAGCTCAATACAAGAGAACACAGATAAAGCAAACCCTTGTAGACAATGGTTCCACCCTTAATGTGTGAAGTGTATCCCTCTTGGATAGGCTTGGTGTAGAAAAATAAAAAAATCAACCAGTCTCTTTATCTATTAGTGGATTTGATACTATTGGAAAGGAATTTCTTGGTGTGACTACTTTTCCAATTATAATTGGAAAAGCTACATTATAAACACCTATTCATGTCACACCTGATAAGCTTTCATACAACATTATTTTAGGAAGACCTTGGATTCATGAGATGCATGTAGTGCCTTCTAATATTCATCATAAAATGAAGTATGTCTATAGCAACATAGTGTGCACACTTGATGTCGATCATGAGCCTTATAGTGTCTTACAACTTGAGGAAAACAACGAGAATCCCTTGAAAACATTAACACCATCTACACAAGTTGAACCCATGCAAGACAAAGAAAAACAAATTGAGGGAATCACGAAGCTCTTAGAAGATGATTGGGGTTCCTTAGATTTTGAACATATATTCATGGGAGAATATAATATCATTAAAAAACACTCTCAAAAGGGAAAAGAAAAAGAAGTAATGTCAACACAAAATTTGGAAGACCCTACAAAAGCATCCACCTCAACTAGTTAGAAAAAAAGACAATAAATTACACAACAAACTTAGATGAAATCAACCATGAACAACCATAAAATCCAAAAGAGATGAAGAAGCTTTCTGGAAAAGGTTATGAACTTATGAAATAACTTGGGTATAGTGGAAAATGATGTGGTGCTAGAGAACAAGGTATTTGTGTCCTTATAGAGAATAACATGCAAGAAACTACTCATGGTCTTGGTTATTGTCCCATGATAGAAATAAAAACATCAAACAAGCCTTCACTTAATATCAAAACTATTACAAAACATCCTTCTAAGCTAACTTTAACAGTAGTGCATCCAAAACTAATAGACACTAGCGGTCTTGATTGTTATCCCTTGCAAGAAATGAAACAAACAAAGAAATCCTCGCTTAGTGTAAATGCCATCTCACAAAATAATAATGATTTGAATTCATTAAATTTTTCATCCTCCTTTCAAGGAGAGAACAAAATCTCACAATCTAAAGAGTCTTTTGTAGGTATGACAACTAATACTAAGCAAGAGATATCTTTGTCACAAAATAATGAAACAACTTCTACCATTGATCAAGAGGGTATCTTGTCAGGACTCTTCGAAGGTCACTTGATATCCCTCTCTCCAAGAAAATCAAATAAATTATATTACAAGTCTTCATTCTATACATATCATAGTGTTCATGGTCATGCCACTAATGAATGTAATGCTTTGAGTAAAAAAAATCAACATCTTAAGGACTGTGGTGCTCTTCCTTGAGTTGAAGCACCTATTTCCACTAACTAAAGCTTAATTTCATCTTATTCAGCTCATCCTTTTCCTGTACTAAGTGGGGGCAAGGGGTTAGTTAGCTTTTTCCTCATATGCCACTTGTTGTTGCCCCTTTTTGCTATTTGATCACCTTTCATCAACATATAAGAGAAAGCTTGGGATGTGGATGACATGCCTTAAGTTGGCTTGCATGTGACATACTACCATTTTCATGACATAGATTATTGGAAATATATGACTTGGCATAGGGATTTATGAATAAGCTCTCATGTCTTCTTCTACTTTAAATAAATTTCTCATAGCAAGGTGTTAGAAACCACTTTAAAGTGGGTGAATACCATTTTCTTCTTGCAATGCATCCTTTTCTTAGTGTTTTCATTGAGCTTGATTTCCTCCAAGAGCATGATATTTCTTTGAATTTTCATCTCTTGGAAACATTAGGCACAATGTTCCCTAAGAAGAGACCTTGCATGGACTAAGAAAAACTCCTTTTGAACATATCTACACTATTTCATGCTGTTTGCAACAATTGCTATATGACCACCTTGCATAATACAACTTGCATTCCCCGTGGATCCATCCTCGCTTATTCATGAGTTTCAAGCATAAGGAAGTTTTCTTGACTCCATGAAGCTTGAAAATCATTTTCTTTATTCGCACCTTATTAAAGTTATTAGGAGGTATAAATTTGGTATGGTTTGAGCGAACCTAATCTAAGGCATGAATTTCCATCCACTTTGCAGGTGTGAGTGCATACCAACTATGATTGTATAAGCTTTAACCTTTTTTAGGGACTTCTCACCTCGGGTGAAAAGCCACAGAAAGCAGAGAGCCTCAAGGTTCTCAAAGTGAGTATACAATTTTCCAAAGAAACAGCCTCTAGATCTGATCCACATCATGTTGGAAAAATGGTCAAAAGCTTGATCCTCCCTTTATTTCTACTTATTTTTGTTCTTCTTTCTCTAGTTATTGTCATTACATGATCACATATCTTTGTTCTCGTTGGGTAAATCATTAACCTTCTCAGGTGTATCCTCTTTGTGCTTATAGTCGGGCTTGACTTAGAATCTTTGATCCTTGGGCTTGACCACATCATTGTTCTCTTTTGTTATCCAGACCATCCACTGCATGCTTCACCACCTTGGATGTCTACTTTAGTGAGTTTCAAGCAATTCATCCTCTCACTAAAGTGGGAGCCAAATGCATTGTAGAAAAATGTGTACCGCCTTCTCGACATGGGAACAATAATGATAAATTGCACTTAATCTTGCCTTGATCTAGTGTTGTTAGGTGTTTTACACATCCACATTCGGTCTTGGGCCCATTTTAAGCTAAATTAACTAAACTTTTCCTTAATTTAATGTTGTAAGGTGTGGTTATTTACACTTTCACATTAAATTTAGGAGGCTTGTAAACTAAAGTGGACCTAATCTAGTGTTGTAATGTTCTTTACACATTTACATGGGATTTAGGGCCCTTCTAAGCTAAATAGACCCAATGTTTCCTTAATTTAGTTTTGTAAAGTGTATTTATTTATACTTTCACATTGAATCTTGGGCCCTATTACATTTATGACCTTTATATCATCATTAATAAGACCCTATGACCCCATATTGTTTATCCCAAGGCATAATTTAATCAAAACCCAACTAAATCAACAAAAAATCTTAAATTCTCCACCCCTCAATATTCTAGCTGGCAAAATAGCCCCTATGGAACCCATTCACCACTTTGGGTGAATGATTCCCATCTAGGTGGGACTCATTCACCCAGGATGGCGAATGAGTTCCATTTGGGCTATTTTTGAGGTTTGAGCGCGAAAAAGTGGGGTTTTAATTAAAATTTCTTCAATGTTGGCCTTGGGGATCAAATTAACAATCATGTGAGTGCATTTCCTATATAAAAAAGATTCTAAATCATTATATCATCAAGCCTACATGATATCAAGTCAAGAAAGCAAGAGTTAAGCATTTTAAGTCTCCACAAGGTCATCAAGATAACATTCAAGATAAATTCCAAGGCATTCTAGAGTAAGATTCTTCATCAGCTATTGCACAAATTCAAGATGCATCATCATGGAAAGGTTCTAATTTCATTACTTTATGCTCATGCTTCATTATATTATTTCATCATTTTGGTTTAATTACCTAAGAGGGGTTTGACCAAGGAAAACCCCTGTTCCCTAACAATCAATATTTTCTCTCTATATTTCTTTCTCTGATTGCATATCTAGGTGCTTCAAAGGCTTAAATATGATTGAAGAATAGGCTATAAGGTTTTTAGAGTCATATCCCTATTTTCTAGGTCAAAATCTTCACTAAAAGGTCATCTACAGCCTCAAAAATAGAGTTTGGGATCTGAGAACTTGAAGGAACGAAAAGAGAAAACTGACAATTGCATATCTAAACTTTGAATTTCCAGAAAAGCCAAATTGGACTCATTCAACACAAGTGGTAAATGGGTCTCACTGTAGGTTTGTTTTTGGAGATCTTTGTAGATTTGGATACCCATTTAGCCAAAAATTGCTCCAGTACAATTTCCAGAACTAGGACTAATTCACCTAAAATAGCGAGAATGAGTCCCACCACGCCTAAAATCAGCATTTTCAGGACTTTAGAGCTCCATTCCATGTCTCTCTAGTTTACAGGTGTACACTTTCAGTTTAATAGTTTTCTATTTTGTTTCATTTACTTTTCAAGGTCATTTAGAGTTAGTTTGCATATCACACTGTGTTTTCCAACATTTTCTTTTCCATGTTTAAACTTGGTGGCGAATCCCTCTTCTAATCATTAAAATCATACCCTAGGATACCCTATGGTAAGATATCTTTCCTCTATTCTTGGGGTGAGATCTCTAGGGTCATCCTTGAATGTGAAGTATAGAATATTTTTGTGTTAGGTCCTAAAACCCTAGTGGGGACAAAATTATATCTTCCAATCACCTCCTTAGGTGATAGTGAAAATATGACACTAGAATTACCTTCATTACAAAGACATAAAACTAAAATCACTGAGGTTATGAATACACAAGTGTCCATTAGATCCCACATGATTAACATACCTTTGACATACCTTGTGGGACATCCTAAAAATCCTCTAATTCTTTACCCACCCTCACAATGACTACAAACTAAAAAAAAAAAACTAAACTTATCCTTTACCCACCTAAGAATAATGTTTCACACCAACTGAATTATAATATTGTTGCTCATACATATAACACTAGTACCAATCTACAACCAAGAAAAACACCTTCAACATCCCTCCCATTGCCTAACCCTATCTTGCATGGTCCTCCTTGTTTTCCTTTACATAACAAAAATGGGTATGATCTTGTTAAAAAACTAAAATATATTGCTGCTAAAATATCATTATGGGACCTTATTCAATCCTCCCCTCATTATCATAATATGATTCAAAGTTCCTTAAATATTCCTAACCCTCCTAATGTGTAATCAAATGAAGTAGCATCCCAAATTCAAGCTATAACTTTGAATAATGTAGACATTGCATTTAAATCAACATGAGCTACCCCCTTTAGAAATGAGAAATAAAAATTATTCCTTCATGATAATAGCTATCTATAATAGGATGAGAATAAAGTGAACACTTGTTGATAATGGCTCCACTGTTAGTGTATGTAGTCTAAAACTTTTGGATAGACTTAGCATGGATAAGTCAAGAATTGAATCTGATTCTTTATCAATTCAAGGATTTGACAACATAGGAAAGCAACCACTTGGTGTGATTTCTTTGCATATTATAGTTGGAAAGGCTACCTTACAAACTCCTATTCATGTTATGCCTAATGATGTTTCATACAATCTTCTTTTAGGAAGACCATGGATTTATGAGATGCATGTGGTGCCTTCGACTCTTCATTGTATCATGAAGTACATCTATAACAATAAAGTGTGGCAAGTTGAAATAGACCCCGAGCCTAAAAGTTTCTTACAAGTTGAGAAAGGAAAGACAAATCCTCTAAACACATTAATTCCAACTTTGAACATAGAATCTATAAACAAAGAGAAACAAGAAATGGAAATTTTTTCAAAACTATTAGAAGATGATTAGGGTTCCTTATATTTCACACCAACACTTATGGGTGAATACAAGATCATAGACAAAAACTCTAAAAAGAAAAAAAGTAGTAATGTCAACACAAACCTCAGATGATCCTTCATAAGAAACCACCTCAACCACTTTAGAATAAAAGAAAATAAATTACACATCAAAATTTGATGAAGTCGATTATAAGAAACCACCAAATCCAAAATAAATGAAAATTCTTAATCAAAAAGTTTATGAACTCATGAAACAACTTGGATATAGTGGAAAAGGATGTGGTGCTAGAGAACAAGGTATTTGTGTCCCTATAGAGTCTAATGAACAAGGAATGATTAATGGTCTTGGTTATTGTACCTCAAAAGAAACAAAAAATCATTCACTTAATAACAACACTCTTACAAAAGATTCCTCTAAGCCAACTTTAACATTAGTGCATCCTGAACTGATAGATGCTAGTGGTATTTATTGCTACCCTTCAAAAGAAATGGAAGAAACAAAGAAATCCTCACTTAACATCAATGTGATCATGTAAAATACTAATGATTGAAATTTACTATTTTTTACATCCTCCTTTCAAGGAGAGAAAAAAATCTTGCAATCTAAAGAGTCTTGTGTAGGTATGACACCTTGTAATAAGAAAGAGATATCTTTGTCAAAAAATAATGGAACATATTCTACTTTTGATCAAGAGAGTATCCTGTTGAGACTCCTCCAATCTTGTTTGATATCTCTCCCTCTAAGAACATGAACACAATTTTACTATAGGATTTCATTTTGTGCATATCATAGAGTTCATTTTCATTCTACTAATGAATGTAAAGCTTTAAGTAATAAAATTCAACATCTTAAGGATTGTGGTGCTCTTCCTTATTTTGAAGCACCTAGATCCTCTAATTGATACTGACTTTAAGGCTTCTCATCAATCATTTCAGCTCATCCTTGTCCTGCACTAAGTGGGGGCAAGGGGTTAGGTATCCTTGTCCTCATATGGCACTTTTCTTTGTCTCTTTTGTATAGTTGACCACCTTCCATGTATATATCATAGCAAGCTTGGGATGTGGGCAACATTCCTTCAATTGACTCGCATGCGACATACTTGGTTTTGGGGGAAACCTTGTATTCATGATGTAGTTGGATTCAAAAACATATTACTTGCAATAACTATTTCCAAATAACCTCTCATTTCTTCTTATACTTTAAATAAATTTCTCATAGTGATGGTGTTAGCAATCACTTTAAAGTGGAGGCGTATATTGATACACAAGTTTCACTATGTGGTTTTCTTTATTCTTGCGATGTGACCTTTTCTTGGTGGTGTCATTGGGCTTGAAATCCTCCAAGAGTGTGATTTTTGTTTGAATTTTCCTCTCTTGGAGATATTAGGCATGATTTTCCCTAAGAAGAGGCCTTACATGAACTAAGAAAATTTACTTTCAACATACCTTACACTATTTTTCATTTACAATATCCATTCTATGGCGACCTTGCATAACACACTTTTCTTGCCTATGGAGCCATCTTGTTTGTTCATGAGTTTCAAGCATATGAATCTTTGCTTGCCGTATGAAACATGAAGTTCACTATTGTGTGGAGTCTTATCAAAGTTATTACGAGGTATAAATTTGGTATTGTTAGCGTATGGGAGACAAAATTAGGCATGAATTTCCCATAGCCACTTGCTTGTTTATGTGAGCACATTCTACAACATGTGCATGCATCTCACTTGGGGATCATGTAATGGATACTAGATTCCACTAGCCCTTGTGAGTGTTCATTTGGTTTGCATAATGGACATTGCATTCCACTTGTAAGTTTTTCTTGGAAAAACAACCTAGATCTGATCCACAATATGTGGGACAAATGGTCGAAGCTTGATCCATACCTTATTTTTTCTTTGTTTTATTAATATCTTTTTCAATGTATGCTTGTTCCTTGATGTCATGCTTTATATCATTTTCATGTGTGTGTTCTTGTACCTATGTTGGTCTACTATAGTATCTTGGATCTTGGATGCTTGGCCATCTCCTTTGATCTTTGTCATCTTATACCATCTGTATCGATACACTTGGACCCCTCTTGATGCAAGTTTTTCTACTTTGGTGGGAGTTTGAAGCAAGTTCCTCCTCTCACTAAAGTGGGTGCTAAATTTAATGATGAAAAATGTATCCCCTTACATTTTCACACTTGCTTGGTCCCTCCCTATTAAATTGAGCCTAATGTTGCCTTGATTTAGTGTTGTAATGTGTTTAGCACATTCACATTATTTTTGAGTCCCTTGTAAACTAAATGAACTTAAGTATGCCTTAGTTATAGTGTTGTGAAGTGTACCTTTACACTTGCACACTACTCTATGGCTTCATTAATAAATTAGGATTATTTATGCCTTAATTGGCCTTATTTTGCAATGACAAGCCTTAGTTAATGCATCTTTCCAAGATTAATCCTGACATATATCAATTGACCAATCAAAAAATAATGTTTTTGGATTATATGGCCTAAATTTAGTAATCTAGGACTCATACACCATCTTGGGAATATGGGTCCCACCTAAGTTTCAAGGCCTTGATATGAATTTCACATTAATATAAGCATTTCTTGAAAAATGTGTCCCAAATCCTAGCCTAATCAGACTCATACACCACTTCTGGTGTATGAGTCCCATGTGGCTTAAACCTAAATTAAATTCAAATTCTTGGTGGGGTTTTATTCTCGTAGATCTAATGTCATCTTGTAGTGTTGTGATTTATGGAAATTAGGCATAAACAAGAATAAATACAAGGTTATTTCACTCATTTTTCACCTAGCAATCTTTATTAGCAAGTGTGACCTAAGCATTCAAGATTCTACAAGAGAATTCAAGAGTTGATTATCAAGTGTTTAAGAGGATCATCCAAGTATCAAGCATCATGTGAAATTAACCATGCATCATGTTTATTTTTGAGCTAACATTTGTGATGTAGGGTTTCATGATTCAAGAAAGAGTCAAGATCTACATCCTTTGGAGCCATTTCATATATTTTTGTAGTATCTTATTTTATGTTTTGGTGAGTTGAAATATATCACTTTGTTCATTCATCATTCCTCCTTTTCATTTAATTTCATTTCAAGGTTTGATTACCAAAATGGGGTTTGACCAAGAAAAACCCCTTTTAACAAAATAACATTTTCCCCTCTCTTTAGTGTGTGATTTGTAGATCTAGGTTGAAGACACATTGAAGAGAGAGATTGGAGAAAAGTTGTAAAGGTTGCAAAGTTTTCCAAGTTGTCACCTTGTTTACAAGATCACTAAAAGGCATCTATAGAGCATACTTAATTAGTTCAAATCATAAAATCGGGTTGAGAAGATAGAGTAGAGATAGAAGACTAGTTTTAGACTTTGTCTTTTTGAAAAACACTAAGAGATACTGACATGCCACTTCTGGTGTATGAGTTCTAGTATAGGCCTTTCTCTAGATTTCAGGAGTTCTAGACTTGTCACTGCCAGATTTCTATTCTCAAAAACCTAATCTTGGACTAAATTTCCCATCCTAGCATATGAGTCCTAGTGTGCATTAAATTCATAATTTTTAGAATTTTGGGTTTTCATTCAAGCTTCTACAGGTTTCCAGGTGCACCTCTCTAATTTCTCAGTTTGCTATTTTTTTTTACATTAATTTCTAGGTCATTTATTCAAGTCTTGCACATCATTAGGTTTTGTCATTAGGTTTTGCATGTTACATATAGTTTGGTGGCGAACCCCCTTTTAGTATTTAATAACACCCTAGGAAACCTTATTACAAAATATTTTTCCCTCACTTCATCATTGGATTGGGATCTCTAAGGTTTCTTTGAATGAAAATTGAGGGAAATAGGTCTAGGTCCTAAACCCTAACTCGTGCTCTATCTCCCCAAAAGTTGGGGCACACTATTTCCATTATTTCAACTAATAATATGGTAACCAACATTAATATAAATGTTAATGATTCAATATATAAAGTTATCTACATATTCAAACATCATGAAAATAAGAATCCTTTATTAATAGAATTAAATATGTCAATGAGATATCACTACTCACTTAAGGTAAGTATTAAAAGTTCTTCATGACACAAATGACCAATATAGAACAAAATCCATCACAAACTAACAAATACACATCATAAAAAAAAATCCACTATAAGTAATCCTACCTGATACATGTTGTATCATAAAAATTCTTAAAGCTCATGATCATATGTGGACCTCACACAGATAAAAAGAATAACTTAAAAGCTAGTAGCTCAAAAAGTAGAACCATAGTCTCTAGCCAATAATATAGGATTGAATATGCTCTAAATAATATCATGCCACCATAGTCATATATTATGTCATAAAGTACAGTTATCTTTGCTACTCTAAGAACTATCTCACATGAATCAACATAGCAATCCACCTAGTTGACAAAAAATATCTAAAACAATTGAAAATGGATTGGTTTATGGTTTAGGACATAGAGCACACCCACTTTCCAATCATTTCACTCAAGGATAACCCTAGAGATCTCAATGCAAAGGAGAAATATATCTTTCAATAGGGATGTCCTAGAATATGATTGTAAACTAATGATGGGCTCACCACCAAGCTACGGCTTGGAATGACAAATCAATTGGAAGATGTAATACTTAACCCTAATACAATGCAATATTTCACTAAATGACCTAAAAATGCTTGTGAAACAAAGTAGAAAGTTGTAAGATGAAATATGTGCACCTGGAAACCTAAAGATGACTGAATGGAGCCCTAAAATACTAAAAATTATAACTTTAATGCTAACTAGGACTCATATGCCATGTTGGGTGAATCAGTCGCAGATCTGGGTTTTTGTGCAGAAACTAAAATCTGGTAAATGGGTATCTAAATTTGTAAAAACTTGAAATTTAACCTAAACTGGGACTCACACACCAAAATTGGAAAATCATTCTAGTTAGGGTTCTAAACCTTCAAAGTCTAAATATTGTTTTCATGTCTACTCTTCCCAAGTGATTTCCGGATTTGAAACCTTGATTTTGAAACCCTGTGAGAAGTCCTCAATGCAAGCAGACAACTTTGAAAACTTTGAACACTTTGACAATTTTTTCCAAGTTTTCTCCTCAATGTGTCTCAAACTTAAACCCTACAAACTACCACTCAAAGAGAGGGAATTTTTTTTTAGTGGAAAGAGTTTTTCCTTGTCAAAATCGCTTTTGTAATCAAACCTAAAATGGAAATAAAATAGGAATTGAGAATGATGAATGAAAAGGTAACATGATGTTACAACTCACCAAACTCTAGCAATAAAGTGTTGCAAACATGTATGAAGTTGCTCCAATGGATGTATATCTTGACTCTTGTTTGAATAAGATGGGTCTTGAATGGAATGCTAGCTTGAGTCATAAAACCCTACATCACATTTGTTAGCTCAAAGACAAACATGATGCATGAAGACTTTGACATGATGCTTGATGCTTGAAGAATTCCCTAAAACACTTGACAATCAATGCTTGAATGCTCTTCAAAGCACTTGAATGCTCTTGTATCCAAAAAATTGCTACTTTATGAATACTTGAATGCTTGGATGATCTCTCTTGAATGCTTAGGTGAAAATGAGTGAAAGAACCTTGTATTTATACTTAATTATGCAAAATTTCTAGAAATTACAATACTACTACCAAACATCAGATCTAGGAGGATAAAATCCTGCCAAAATTTTGAATTAATTTTAATTTTGTGCCACACAAGACTCATATGCCCAAGGTGGTGAATGAGTCCCACTAGGAATAATTTATTGGACCAAATTTAAAAATGCTTAAAAAGGTGTAAAATTAGGATTGGGACCCAAAACCCTAGGTGGGACTGAAACATCCAAGGTGGCGTATGAGTCCTAAATCAATAAATATGGGCTAGACAACTTGAAAATACCTAAATTATGAGTGGATATTGATTCATGTTAAGATTATCCTTGAAAAGATGCATTAGTTAAGGCTTGTAGATGTAAAATAAGGCCAAATAAATGATAAAGAAGCCCAATTATTTACAAAGACCCTAGAAAAGTGTGAAAGTATGTTATAATACTTTATAACACCTAATGGAACCCCTAAAAAGTTTTTGGTGTTCCATTTTTAATATTTTGATGAATTTAATGAATTGTGAGTTTTGTCTCCTACTATTAAAGGGTTTTAGATTTACTTATGTCTCATTTGAAAAATCCTTTGAGTTTTAATCCTCACCTAAGTTCTAACTTTCAATTGAATTCTTGTGTATCATCAATCCTTTAAGTCATGACTCTTGACATTGAAACCCGTTGAGTGACTGGGCCTTTAATCCTATTTTACCGATTGATCCTATTGGGTCATTTTTAATTTTGTTTTCCTAAGTCAGTCTGAATATATCCCATTGATAAGTCTTAAAGTATTTTGTGTCATGGGTGTGGCGTCATCGACCTAGTTGGGTCCCTTTTAGGATTAACAATTTTTGACATGTGGAGATATATGAACCCCTAAGTTTTCTTTGATCAATGCAAAAAATTTGGGATGTAGCTCATATGCCCATTCCATTTTGTCTCTTATTCTTTTATTGATTCAGGGTCACGAGAAAAGGCCATGTGTCCTAGACAATTGGTTGGCTAGATATCATTGATAAATCATGCAATTGGTTGTTAAAGAAGATCAAGGGAAAGAAATCAATGAGGTGGCTGCATCTGGACCATTCCCTACATGTCCATTTTTTTTCTTGATTATTAAAAATTTCATGGGCTAGTAGACAGTTCCCACTTGTCTTTGTTGGCGATGGGTCTGAGGGTTATTATTTTTGAGTTTCAACTAAATCAATGGTTGATAGAGAGTGATGTGGATTAATCTTAACTACTCCCCCCCATCCTGTGTGGGCCCCATCTTTCTTGTCAGATTCACAATGGGCAAGTGGGCGTCTGTCGCATGGAGTAATCTTGAGAATGTGGAAGCATAGACATGTGGGAAAATATTTAATTAAAATCTCAACACAGGGAATGGGAAGTAAAATGTGCATTACTAATATCGATAT
>VDFB02031824.1:0-13439 GCA_007258455.2 Sequoia sempervirens | reverse complement strand
TGACGAATATAAATGTGTTGATAGCTCATATTCATGCATATTCACTAAATATTATGTTTTATCCACAAGAACTCCCACCTTTAGAATTACAAAAGCAAGCAGACCCTCTAATGATCATAGTTAACAGTAATAATATTAGCATTAGACATAATCTCATTGCCATTGGTTCATTGCTCAATGTATGTAGCATTGACCTATTGCCTAAGATTAATATTGATTCATCTTCTCCTAATACTTATTTTGTTTACATTTGTGGGTTCAATAATGTTGGTCGACAAGCCCTAGGCACAATATTCTTTCCTTTGAGCTTGGGACCCATTACCATAACCACCCTTGTATATGTTATGTCATAAAAATTACCATATAATCTTCTTTTTGTAGACCATGGATTCATGTTATGGGTACAGTCTTGTCTACCTTGCATAAATATATTAAGTTCATTTGCAAAAATTGAGTAGTCATAGTCAAGGCTGACCCTAAGGCTATGCACTTATGTGAGATGGTAGTTGTTGGTCAAGTTTCGACTGTACCTACTCTTATCCCTTCAGTATCTTCCAATGTGTTGATGCCTACTCTAGCAGTACCTATTACAAAGGATACTCTTGAGGTAGATGTCCCTAAAGAAGATCCTTTTGAAGCAAGAAATGTTAAAGTTGGATCCTTCTACACCTTCTCAAAATAATGCATGTGTTGGTGATGATTGGGGTTCTCTAGACTTTACAAAATCCTTCATTGGAAACTATAAACTCAACCTGATCCAATTAAGCATTCCAATAACATCATCCAAACCTGCTATCAAAGATGATTAAATTATTTTGTATCATGGGATAATGTGAGCAATAGTTGTAATGTCCTTAATGTTAATCCTACTCTTTCTGAGGAAGATGATCACACCTCTATTCAAGAGGCTAATGTTGGCAAGTCTTGTCAAGAAGGCTAATGGAAATCATGTAGAAGAGTATGATCCCCCTTGCTAGAATAATGCTCTCTATGAGGATCCTCCTTCTCAATATTTGCAAGCAAAATATGGCCCTAGATTTAAGCTTGTCTCTAAATATGGCTATGGGTGTAACGAACAAGGAATTCAGGTCCCTATACAATGTGCACCTCATAAGCATGATTTGGGGCTTTTTTACTTGAATGAACTATCTAAACATAAATCATGGTTGACAGTTGAATTTCAGCATGGTTTCTGCTCAACCTCATCTTCCATTATCTTCTATCTTCATGGCTTCCTCTTGTGAGCAGTCAAACTCTTCTTCACAAGAGAAAGGGTTGCTTCCTACTCCTCATTCTTTATCTAAGCAAGAGCATTATTTTTTGAGGCTTCTAAAAGCCCACTTGATTACTCTTCCTTCTACTACACATAAGAAATCTCATAAGAATGATAAATAAAAACATTCTTTCTATGCATACCATCGAGTGCTTGGCCATTCCACTAGTGAATGTAAGGCCTTGAAGGATAAAATATAATAACTTCTTGATTCAGGTGTCATCACTCATTTATTTGTTGATGCACCTACCTCTTCTTCAAATGAAAAGTGATATCGAGGTCTACCTCTATTGTGTATGTTCTTAGTATCTTGCATGGCTCTCCTCCCCTATATGTTGGGAGTAGTAATAACTTGTTTTGGATATCTGTTTCCTTCTTAAGGACCCCCTCTCTTCTTTGTATCTTTCAATTAGTGAGTCCCTTGAGTGTACCTCTTATCTTTTGAAGGGTTCCCCAGGGACTGCTTTGAAAGCTTTCAAATTATGGACTACCTATCTATTTAACTGTGTGGCTGCTTTTTGTCTTCTAACATGTTTTATCTGTGGATTAACATGTTTCTTTGTAGGTGCGCCTATGAAGACACTTTCCAATCTGAATCTGTGGAGTCCCCTCACATTGGCTTTCCTTCAGGAGAGAGTACTTGGGGGCACCTTCTTTGCAGGTCTGAGGACCTATGAAGCACTTACATCCTACAAGATTTGTCCATCATTGATTTACAGGCCTTCAGTGCACTTTGTTCAAACCTCCTTAGGAAAGAGTACCTGTGGAACCATCTCTTTTGGAATTTTCATTCCTTTTCTAGATCTTGAAATCTCTTATCTCTTCTCTTCTCAATTGTGTATACCGGATCGAAAATTTGCATCTTCTTCATCCTAAATATATGCTATTTCTCTCTTCGATATTGGTTCCTTCCCTCACTTTTGGGTGCATTCTTCTCTTGAAGCAATCGATCCTTACTTTCTTCTCTTCATTTAAGAATTATTCTAGGTATATTATTTATTAATTTGGGGACAAGCATAGTACTACTTGACAATGTTTTTACATCGAGGTCTCTTTCACTTTGTTGACTCAAATACTTTAGTTTTCTATGTGTGCCTGTTTGTATGTGTTATTTATGTTATAACCCCATGATGTAGTGGATTTTTATGTTCTAACATTGTTGTCTTGTGCAGGTCTTTTTTGTCTAATGCATTTGTTTTGTAGGTCTTCAACCTGGGGGCATGTTTCATTGATTCGAAGAGATTTTTGCTTCCTCTACAGTATCCTTTTCAACTAATGATGTTATTTATGTTTACTATATTTCCTTTAGTATGTATATTAGTGTAGATTCATATGCCCACTAAAGTGGGGGAAAAATGTAATGTCGTAAAATTGCACCCCTAGAAATTTCACATACATTCTTACATTTTATTTAGTGTCCACTCCCTTAACATCTTGTGTAGGCTCATCTTAGCCCTTATATTAGCTTTTTCCCCTCTCAGGATGCTTAGGAACCCTTTTTAGTAGCTACCCTCACACGTCAACTTTGTGTCAAACCTTGTGATTTCCTATTCTTTTCATTTTGTAGCATGATGTGTCTAGACACCAATGCATCGTGTGGACGTCTGTCGCACTAGCATCCTGTGACATTTCAACATCCAAATGGTTGCTTTTGAGAATGTTTTCCATTTTTTAGCAAGTTTTGTCGGTGGTAACGACCCAAGATGCCTTGTAACAGCTCGAGAAACTTCTTCTCCCTCTTATTCTTTCTTTTTAATCTATTCTTTCAATCCATTTTTCCTTGAGATTTCTCTCTTGGATACACTCTCTTTTCCCTCTTGACTCTCTTGCTTGCACAAATCTCTCACTTGTTACTATAGCTTCAAGCGCTCTCAAGCTCTTACAATACTCTTTGCAATGCTTTTGGCTCTTACAGCTATCTTTGATCTCTCTCTCTTTGGCTTCCTTAAGCCTTGCAGTTGATACCTCCCTTGTCTTGTGCTTATGAGCATCCTGGGATTTCACACATCTTTTGCATCTCTATCTTGTGATACGAGTTCTCCTCCTTGAGTACGGATTGCTTTGGTCATGCCATACTTTCTTACTTTGTTCACTTTTGCTATCTATTTTGTTGTCTATGGAGGTAGGAACACCAAAATGGGCATTTGACTTAGGCAAACCCCTATACATCCCAAACATTTTCTCTTAATCTTACATGTGCAGGAATTAAAGATATTCATGTGCTTTAGGCTTCATTACTTGGGTTGTTGTGAGACGTTTTCATTTCTTATCCTCTTTAGTCTTATCATCTACTACACTTTATTTTGGTTCTATTACTTTCTATTACTTTCTTGGTTTTTATAAGTTCTCAGCAATCTGATTGTTAGTAGTCGATTTGGTTTTTATTGTGACATTCTCGCTTTATACTCCGTACGAGACATCAGCACGCCTCTAGGACTATAATGTGTTACACTGTCATCCTTATTACGCACTTTCGTCCTTTAGCTGAGAGCCCATCGATCAATCTTGAAAATATTTGTGACCTGCTCTTTCTGAATCTAAACTCTCATGTTGCTCCTTGAGGTAGCTTAGGGTAGTTCAACCCTTCAAATTCTCTTGAGATAAAGAGACTCATGAGTAGTCAATCACCCTTCTCTACAACAATATCTCAAATAAAATTTAAAACTTAAAACTTAAAGAAGAAAAGGAAAATAAAAGCCCATAAATATTAAGTTTCTAGGATTTCCCACAAGCTTTTCAAACAAAAAGGAAACTATAAATATTGAATTTATTTTATTTTTTAGAACTTGGAAGGGTTTATTATTGGTATAAATTTATTGATTTTATTACAAATGATAAGTTGGTTGTATTTTTATATGTTTTTCTTTTGAATTATTTTTTAACATTTTTCCACTTAAATGGTTGTTGATGAGAATGATTGGTTCATAAAAACCTATTTGCTATTGATTCCTATCATGTAGAAAGAACTAAGATAATAAGAGATGAGGATCCAATCCAAATAAATTTCCTTGAATGGATATACCTTTATTCTTAAGTCTAAATTGAAAAGAGATTAATATTTGTATATCCTTGATATCTACCTGTGATAGGTCGAATGTAAGCATTAGAAAATGAGCAGCAAACTAAAGAGTGCAAATAAACACCAAAACAACCTACACCTCAAGATTATCCTAAGTTGGAATCAAAACAAGATAAAAAGCAACAAATGAAACATTATACCTTGTCTCGAATCAATCATTTGGTTGGCTCTTCGATCTTTGATGTGTATGCTCCTTGAATGGCACAAGATGCAAGCTAAATGATGTTGTGGGGATGAGTGCAAGTCGATGAAAACATGAAAATGGCTGTGTAGATTGAGAAATAAAATTGCAATATTTTGGCTAGCAAAAGATCTCTCCCAAAATGAGAGAAAAGAGGGGGTATTTATAGGAATTTTGAGAATTCCTAGAAGAGATGGATGGTTGAGATTGATTCCAACATGGCCAAGATGTAGGGCTATGGTGAGTTGAGAACTCACAAGCCCTCACATCTTGACATGTGGCAAGGGGACAGGCTTAAGAAAGATGAGGTGGACATGAGGTGTAAGAGAAGTACATGACATGGAGGGGGGTACAAAGTACCTTGGGATTTGGTCAAGATATCATCATAAAGGATGTTCTTGTCCCCATGTGGGTGAGAGGACATGTGGGAAGGAGTGAAGGAATTAAAAATTCCTTTTGAGTGCATTGGGGGATTAAAAGGTGAATTAAAAATTCACATGGGGAAGTGGAGTGCCTTGTCAAAAAAGAAAAGCATTTAATAGGGTTGACTCAATTAAGTGATTAGGATTGTGCAAGTACTTGATTAGACTGATTAATGAAGATTAGAAGAGAGTTAGATTTTACATGTGACTTGATGTGATAAGTCAAAGATCACATGGGGAAGAGTAATGAAGGATTAGAGGAGGGTTAGGTGGCTAAGAGAGATTAGAGGCCAACTTGCAAAAGTTGGAGGATGTGACACGTCCTAATCAAGGATCAGGCATGTGCACATCCTAATGATGGATTAGAAGAAGGATTAAGATTAGATAATAAAAGATGGAGAATGACATGAAGGGAATTAAATAAATAGAATATTTATTTAATTCAATTGATGGAAGGAGGATTAAAGAGATAAGGTATTATTGATTAAATACCTTAGGGATTTGGCAGAATTAAAGATATTAATTAAATAATAGCAATATTACTTAATTAACAAAAATAAACGAAAGGGGATGAATTTGGATAAATTAAGTGTCCAAATTTAGATGTCCACATTTTTCCCCTCTTTGGGATGGTGTTACGAAGTAGCATCATTTCAAAGAATATTAAAACATAGAACCTAGAAGAAGATGGTTAGATTGGAAAAGATGCCCTAGTCATTCAAAGAAGTGACTAGGAAGGAAGATGATGGGGGGAAAGATGAAAGTTAGGGATGAAGGATGCCCCTTCGAGAGGACATGCGGGTTCAAGAGAACACGGGTGGGCTCTCAAAATGGATGAGATGATGCAAGGGGAGTTGAAGAAGATGATGCAATGTGATGGAAGATTGGGAGGGGAGTGTGATGAAGGATGAATGGAGGGGGGGATTTTGATAGATGAGAGGATGAAGAGGAAATGAAATCCAAATGCAATTTGCCATCTTCGGAGCACTGATTTTTGCTATAGCATAAAACACAAGATGCCAAGGTATGAAGAACCAAGGTGGATTAGTGTCTAATGCATAAAACTAACATAACAAACAAGAAGGCTATCCCAACATCCCAAAGTCATGGTGACCTTGGTCGGGCCAGGTATTGGGATAACCACAAGCACACAAAGATTCCCTAGCGTAACACAAGACCTTAGGGATCTTGGTGGGTACTACGTGGGACAATCGAGAAGACAGAAAAGATCAAGATACACCCCTATGTTGATGAGTCAAAGCACACCATGATATGATGGATCAAGGCGACCATGACAAGTGATGATAGGGAGCTCAAATGATAAACAAAAGCCAAAACCATCAAAAGATCGCAATCAATTTCAAACGTCCTTTGCCATAGGATCAATCAAGGGGGTGGATGGGATTGATGAGGTCTATTAGGAAGGATGCATCCTGTTGAGATCGATGATGGATACTAAACTAAAAGATTGATATGACGCAGGATATTCAGAACTAATTAGATCTGATGATACAAGTGGATATTGTCAGTTAAGAACCAGCTAGATAAGGGCATAGCCTGATGACATGACACAAGAGACATGACACAAGATAGGAGACTAACACATCCTAGTGACCTAGGGGCTCGAGGGCCGATCAAACATTAGTCTTTCCTACGTGGAAGTGCATAGCCCTCATAGTTCGATAAAAGGCTAACGATAGACCATGATGGAGATTTCGATGGATGACCAAGATAGGATGGAGAACAAGAGAAAAGTGGACAAATATAGACTGTTAATGGATGGAACCCTAGGGGCGGATCAAATGATCGACCTTGCCTACGTGAAAGCGCAGGGGCAACGTAGTTCGACAGAAGGCCAAAGACAAGTGATGGATGAAAGATGATGAGATAACTCTAGATAAGGGGATAAAATGATTGGACCAACACGATGGGACAAGATAGACCTGTTGGATTGGATTGGAGGATAGTGACTATACAAAGCTCGGGGATGGGATAGTTATTCAAATCATCAAAAGATGAATTTGGAGGATGAGATGACGAATAGATGAATGATGAGAAAGGATAGGAGATTGAAAAGATGTGTAAAAGAAGCAGAAGTGATAAGATAGAGGACAATGGATTGTATGGGGAGTAGCCAATGACAAGAGATTAAGAGATGGGATGTGGATAGAGATAAATGGACAGGAAGATAATGATGGGGAGATGGAAGGGATGCTATGATGGATGGGTAGGGGGATAAGGATAGGGAGGTTAAAAGGATTATGTGGAGCGATTGGAAGATAAGGATGGAGAGATGGAAGGGATGCTATGATGAAATGGATGATGTCCCCAAGGACTATATTACAAAGGAAGATAGATTCCCCCACTCTAGATATGTCATGTGCGAGGAGGCATGAAGGATGCAATAGAGAAGTATAGGAAAATAAAGGAGAGATGGATGAAGATAGGATGCATGGATAAGGAAGGGAGATTGAGGGCGAATGATAGTTGAGATAGTGTGCAGATGAGGGGAATGTATGCTAAGAGGTGTCCAAAGCATGCTTATATGTTTGCCCCATTGTTATCAAGATCACAAGGAGGATGGAAGGATTGGGATAAATGAGATATGCCAAATAGGATGTGAAAGCTCGATAGGGTGGAGGGGATGGACGAAAAGGATGTATAGTAAGAAGATAGGTTCATAGCCGAAAGGGTAGCAAGAAGCATAGCAGATGGAAGGAATGCATAGCAGGAAACTGCCCCCAAGTGCAAATGGGGATTTATGCATGATGCCTATTTGCCAGGTTTTCATCATGGTACTTATCCAAGGTGCTTGCTTGCCAAGTTTTCACCATTGGATGGATTATTTCTCTTTACTATTTTATTTTTTGATTTTGATTTCTTTTTTTTCTTTTCTTTTTTGATTTTTTTTTTTTTTGGATTTTTTTTTTTTTTTTGACTTTTTGATTTTGGACTTTGATAGTATGCTAAAGGAGATGGATAAGGATAGGGAGGTGAATAAGTGGATTTAGAAGAAATGCGATAAGGATATGGATGGAGGACTCAAGCATCAAGTTCTCTATCAGGTATGAAGAGCTCATGTTCGAACCGACTATTGGATGTTGGTACAACCTTATGAGGATAAATGGATTATGCAAGAGGATGAATTAGAGGGATTTGATGGGGAAGATACGGGGGATAATGGGTGGATGTTGAAATGGTATGGATAGAATGATGGGTGATATGTGATGGGGAGATGAGTTCAGGACCAACATTGGCACATGTGGTGATGGATGTGAAAAAGATAAGGGGACTAATGGATGGAGAATGTGGGATAATGGAGGAGATGGAATAGTGAATTTCGGTGACATAGGACCCAAAACAAACTTAGGAGATGAAAGGTGGGTATGGTTAGCTTTTGGATTAGCAACTTTGGATGTTCTTATAGATTTTTTATTTGATGGCATTGCATCTTTTTTCTTTGGGATCCACATGGTTTTGATATTTGCTTTGTTGGCTTTTTGCGAGCTATAGATTTGATTTTGATTTGGGATTTTGCTTTTCTTTTCTTTACCATGTCTTTTAGAGGGGACATGGGAAGCATTGGATTCATGTGGATGTTTGGATTTATACATTTTTATGTTAGCATCCAAAGTGCATTTATTAGCAATGGGATGGGTGTGAGGGGATGGACGATGTGGAGCAATGGAGGTAGGAGTATCGGGATTACGTGTAGATGGGGGATGTTTAGGTATGCACCTTTGTTGATCCTAATTATGGGATATGCGAGAGGGATGTTTATGATGGATGACATGTATAGGTGTTGGATGGGTGAAAGGATGAGATGGAGGAGATGATCTTGGGATATACGGACCCAAGATGGTGGATGGAAGGATGTAAGGACCCAAAATGGATGGAGTAGATGAAGGAGGAATATGGATGGTTGTTTTGAGGTGATACGATAGAGGAGGAGGGATGGCAGCATATGATCTGGCAGAGCGATGGGCAGAGCCAGAAGTTCTTTTGGAGAAGGCTCGTTGAGGATGTCTAGAAGTTGTACCAACATCTTTAGATTGTGAGTCTTGGGAAATAGATCCAAGACCTTGCATGAAAATTTGTTCCTTGACTTGGATGGGCTCTAGAATACCTTGCTCGTGAAGGCCTAGACCTTTTCCTTGATAGTTCATGTTCTTGAGCATTTGATCCATGATAGGATTTTTGTTATTCTGAAAACATGATGCGAGTCCATTATTAGGTGGGGGATGATGGGTGGTATATACACTGTGTTTTTCTTCTGCAAGGAGGCCACCATGGAAGAATGTGAGAGTACCAAGGGGATATGCAAGCAGTGTGGGGATAGCATTTTAGGCGATGATGGGGGATCCTGAGAAGGAGATGATGGGATAGCAACATTTGGATGGGTGGTATCTGGAGAGGGAGTAGGGGATATGATAGGATCTGATTTTGTGGTAGCAGGCTCATGCAATGGAGATAGAGATGGAATGGTAGAATCTTGAATGTCAAGAGGATCATGGGATGGAATGGATGGGGGACTGTGATCTTGCGGTAGACTAGATGGGATGGTAGGATCTTGATCTAGAGGAGGGGATATGTTGGCATGCTTTGGATCAGGCTTTTGGCATGACTCATTATTTGCGGGAGGTGTGATAATGGAGTCATGGGGGGACTCTTCAAGTTGGGGAGATGGAAGGATAGAAGATTCAAAATATTCCTGGGGATGGATACTAGGAGTGGAGGAAGTGGATTGCATGTCGTTGATAGGTTTGACGGCTCTCGGAGAAGGGGGTGGGTGTTCAATGGATTTGGTAGATGTGATGGTAGGAGATGGGGACTCAGTGGATTCAGAGGATGTGATGGTAGGAGATGGGGACTCTGTGGATTCAAAGGATGTGATGGTAGGAGATGGGGACTCAGTGGATTCAGAGGATGTGATGGTATCATCAATGATAGGTGTTGGATGGAGAAGGGTCTCGTCACTAATGACCATGGATGATGGGTTGGGATGGCATGGTTCCACCCATCGCAATGTGTGGAGTGGGGATGCTTTGTTATAAGTCCTGAGAAACTTGAATACACCTGTGGGCCGAGATGGCCAGGTGGGAGGGATGAAGCTTATGGATTAGTGGGCTAGGAATAGATGGAAGATTAAGACTGGATGGAGGGTTAAGGTAAGGATATGGGCATGGGGAATTAGGATAGGATGACATGGACGGTGGATCGTTGGTAGAAGATATGGGCGGCATGTTGTAATAAAGGTATTGGGATGGTGGATTAGGATGGAAGATGGAAAGGACACATAGGGAGATGTGGTGGATTAGGGTGGGCAGGGTGGAATGGATAGAAGGGGGAATGGAAGGGATGGATTGGAAGGAACATGGATGGAAGGATGGACAGAGGGATGGATCAAGAATGGATGGAAGGGATGGATGGAAGGATGGATGGTGGATGGACACCTTAAAGGTAGTATGGAAGGAGTGGATAGTATAGATGAAGACATGGATGGATAACGAATGGATTGGATTTGGAATGTGGGTGGAGAAAGCTTACTAGCAATGATAGTGTCAAGGGGATCTATGTCGTATACCTCTTGATCAACAAGACTTTCATTATCATTGTTGATGTAATTAGGGTTTCCCTTGACCACTATTGATGGAGGATAAGAATTCATGATGATGAAAGGATAAAGAGGATGGATAAATATTTTGGATGGAAATGGACAAAAGCCCAAATCAGGATTTTGGTCAAGCTCAAATCAGGATTGGACTAAAGCTCAGATTAGGATGATGCGATGATGCGATGGGATTGATTTTGATGATCAGATTTGATTATCAAAGGATGATTACGACAACGAATCTGCCTCGAGATGGAAGTAGATTGATTGGGTCGAAGGTGATTGGATAGGGATGCGACTAGATTGGATTGGATTGGATTGGATTAGATAAGATCGATTGATGATTGATTGATAAGATCAACTGATGGATGACGAAAGAGACTACAAATCCCATTTAGAGATTATCTTAGATGACTTAGGATGTTGATTGATCAGATTAAAGGATGAATGGATGATTGCGGCACCGAATCCACTTTGAGATTGAAAATGGATTGATTGGGCCAACGATGATGATTAACTTAGGATGGGTGACAATCCTAAGAGGATGTTAATGATGATGATCAGATCAGACACTTCAGTCAATTTGGATAATAACCTGAGACGAAGTCTAAGGGATTTGGATGGGGAAAGCAATGATTTGATTGGAGAAATGGATGATAGAAATGGATGAACAAATATTCAAAATGAGCAAACGGTTGATCGAGACGGATGAACGATTACTCGGAACAAGTAAATGAATGATCAGAACGATAGAACGAGGGTTCAAAATGATGAAAGGGACTGTGAAATGGATGAATGTTTACTCGGAACGAGTAAACGGATGATCAAAATGATAGAACGAGAGTTTGGAATGATGAAAGGATGTGTTAAATGGATGAACGTTTACTCGGAATGAGTAAACAGATGATCGGAATGATGAAAGGACATGTTGAATGGATGAACGTTTACTCGGAACAAGTAAATGGATGATCGAAATGACAGAACAAGAGTTTGAAATGATGAAAGGATATGTTGAATGGATGAACGTTTACTCGAAACGAGTAAACGGATGATCGAAATGATAGAATGAGAGTTCGGAATGATGAAAGGATATGTTAAATGGATGAATGTTTACTCGGAACGAGTAAACGGATGAGCGAAATGACAGAACGAGAGTTTGAAATGATGAAAGCATGTGTTAAATGGATGAACGTTTACTTAAAACGAGTAAACGGATGATCGGAATGATGAAAGGACGTGTTGAATGGATGAAAGTTTACTAGAAACGAGTAAACAGATGATCAAAATGATAGAACGAGAGTTCAGAATGATGAAAGGATATGTTGAATGGATGAACGTTTACTCGAAACGAGTAAACGGATGATCGAAATGACAGAACGAGAGTTCAGAATGATGAAAGGATATGTGAAATGGATGAATGTTTACTCGAAATGAGTAAACGGATGATTGGAACGACAGAACGAGAGTTCAAAATGATGAAAGCATGTGTTGAATGGACAAATGTTTACTCGGAACGAGTAAATGGATGATCAAAATGATAGAACGAGAGTTCGAAATGATGAAAGGATGTGTGAAATGGATGAATGTTTACTCGGAATGAGTAAACGGATGATCGAAATGACAGACTAAGAGTTCAGAATGATGAAAGGATGTGTTGAATGGATGAACGTTTACTCGAAACGAGTAAACGGATGATTGAAATGACAAAACAAGAGTTCGAAATGATGAAAGGATATGTTGAATGGACGAGTGTTTACTCGAAACGAGTAAACGGATGATCGAAATGACCGACTAAGAGTTTGGAATGATGAAAGGATGTGTGAAATGGATGAATGTTTACTCAGAATGAGTAAACATATGATCGAAATGATAGAACGAGAGTTCAGAATGATGAAAGCATGTGTTAAATGGGTGAAAGTTTACTCGGAACGAGTAAACAGATGATTGGAATGATAGAACGAGAGTTCAGAATGATGAAAGGATGTATTGAATGGACGAATGTTTACTCGGAACAAGTAAACGGATGATCAAAATGATAGAACGAGAGTTCGAAATGATGAAAGGATGTGTGAAATGGATGAATGTTTACTCGGAATGAGTAAACAGATGATCAAAATGATAGACTAAGAGTTCAGAATGATGAAAGGATGTGTGAAATGGATGAATGTTTACTCAGAACAAGTAAATAGATGATCGAAATGACAGAACGAGAGTTCAAAATGATGAAAGGATGTGTGAAATGGATGAATGTTTACTCAGAATGAGTAAACAAATGATCAAAATGATAGAACGAGAGTTTAGAATGATGAAAGGATGTGTTGAATGGATGAATGTTTACTCAGAATGAGTAAACGGAGAGAATGGTAGGGTATAACCCCCTCGAGGAGGCAGATGGTGAAGAAAAAGGTGCCCCGGCCAACTTCTCAAAAGTATGAAGTGGTATATATCATTGGAAAGAGCACGAAAAACAAGAAGAATTGCCTTTGAACGGAGTCAATCGGATAAACAGTGTGGAAATGGTGACCCCGAGAAGAAAGAGCAGAAGGACAGGTCCGCCACTCTGTAAGGACAGGTCCACCACTCTGTAAGGACAGGTCCGCCACTCTATAAGGGCAGGTCTGCCACTCCAGGACAGGTCTGCCACTCTAGGACAGGTCCGCCACCGGAAGGACAAGTCCACCACCGGAGGGACAGGTCCGCCAAAGGATAAGTTTAAGCTTGATTTTTTGATGGATGGGTAAGGCAAAGGACCCAAAATATAGCAAACATGAAAAGAATTTGGCCAAACTGATAATGACTAGTTTTGCACGAGAAAGATAATTCAGGCAACACAACCCTAAGATTTAGTAGAAACAGGTATGGCCAACAAAGTC